>VDFB02325282.1:59295-70906 GCA_007258455.2 Sequoia sempervirens | reverse complement strand
ATTCCTAATTTAAGTAGGAAGGAAATAAATGAAATCCACTCGCTGCATCAAATTTATCAATAGTTTTCTATAAATTTTTATTTGACAAGCGTTCTTGAGTTTCAACAAAATTTCTGGTAGTGTTTATGAAGCCTTCACAACAGAAAAATACATATTAGTTTTTAGACTTAGAATAAACTTGTAGAGAAAATCAAATGTTCCATTTACAGTAAGTTGATGCGCTGAAAAGGTAAATGCGCTATAGAAACAATTGAATGTGCCACAAAAAATATAAAATGTGCTATAGAAATAGGTGAATGCACCGCATAAACCCCCTTATGTGCCACAGAATGGTGTGAATGCATCGAAGAAACTAGTGGTTACACCGGAACAATCAGTGAGTGCACCAGAGAATCTTTCGTATGCACTAGAGGAATTAGCTGTTGTGCGAGAGAAACTCATGTCCGAACTTGTAAAAACATACTTTCCAGAAAATATCAAAATAATAGGGGCTAGGCCCCATGGTGGGTGCCAATTTATGTGTGTAAGAAAAATATGTGAATTATACTAACAAATAACACACAATAGATGCAATGTATTACAGTAAGGAAATATAAATTAACAAAATTTGATAAAGTGATTCCTTAAAAACATTCCATCCCCCTCTATTCTTAAATGTCCTAGTAATTGTGCTCTTAGATCTTAATTGTGCACTAAATCACTGGGATTCCACCTAACAAATGAGTAGCCACTAAACTAGAATACAAAAACTTATGCCTACATATACATGATTTAATGATTTAGCCTAATGATATGATGAAATGACATGATGAGTGAGTTGTTGTATATAGAATGATATGAAAATGATGCAAAGCAAAATTAAACTAATGGAGATGATATGGAAATGACTCTAAATGCTGAATTTAAACAAACTAAGAAACATCTAAAAGAGCCATGATTCTAATCTAATTGCTAAACTATTCTAAATGTTGAATCAAAATGCAATTAATCTCTCAAATGCTAAATGAATTCCTGCAGAGTAATGCTATGCAATCTTCTCCTATGAAAAAGCTATAAATGGGCCTCAATTTATAGATTTCACCAAGGCATTAGGTGAGTTGGAAGCAATGAACAATCAAGATTCGATCTGGAGAGATCAACAGTGAGGAATGAAGAAGGTGGAGAAAATAAGGAAATTGTTCTCTTTAGTAGAACAATCTTGCCAAGTGTAGAAAAAGAATCAATTGAAAGAAGAAATCATATGTCCTTGAGTTGGTTAAAATTGTTAAGAGTAAATATCCATTTTAGAAATTAAGAATAATTGTTTTCATGTGACACATGGTGAGTAGGAAGATGAGGTGGAAGGAGGTTAGAGGAATATGGAGAAATGTGACAAAATTCGAATTAAAAATTCAAATTTAATGAAAGGGAATTAATCAAATAAAACAAATTAGTTAAACTTGTTTATTTAATTAAATTATGAAGAAAGTGGTTTAGAAAAGAAGAATTAAGAAAATATGAACTAGGTAAATAAATTTTGTAATTTATTTATATAGTAGAGGAATAAAGATTTTATTAATTAAATAATCAATATTTAATTAATATTCTCCAAACCAATTTTTGAATGTATACACTTATAGAAACATCATACCATTCATTCTTGGCACTAATGCTATAATTATACCTTATTCACCCCTTTGCTGAGTTATGTTCCCATTTTTATTACCCATGCCATTAGGTAACTTAGAATTTTTATGCCTATAATAGAACTCCTTAAGATGATGAAATATTAAGAGATGTAATTGTTGTATTTAAATGCACCAAATATATTTGATAACCTTGTCAACCATCCCATTAATACCAATTTTAATGATGACTTCCAATATGCTCTTGAAATTTACCTTGGCACATCACTAGTGGGTAGCCAATTGAATGTAAATGGATTTTACACCTCATTACTAATAAGGGGATAGTTGTACATAACTATATATGTTCAATCTAGGAGATTCAAGCAATTCCATTCCCTTTGAAGTCATGAATGAATAAGGTTTGAAAGTTTTAAAGTCCATAAGTGTTATGCATTAGATTCAAGGGAATTTGATATCATAGGAATTGTCACTAAAGTTGAAATTTTATTTTATTTTTGAATGTTATTGTTATTAATATTTTCTAAACATGGAACATGTGTTCATATACTCAAATTGATATAGTATTAAATCAGCAACATCCTCAATTATTTAGAGTACTTTATTAAAAGCTTAATGATTATCTTCTTATTTTTGTAGGTCTATCATATTATATCAATGTAAGTTGTTATTATAGTTAGTAGTGCCCATTCGTAGTTGTTAGCCACTAATATTTTATAATTTAGTGATTAATTTTAATTGATTTATTATAATGGCTAAGTTCCTCAAGGTCAGTCTACCCTCTAATGGGAGGTGAGTTGGTGGTAGGAGTTTGATGTGATTAGACTACATTTGGAATAAACTAGCAACTAAATGCTCAAGTTATATGAGCAAACCAAGGTATAAACAATTTTGGGAAATCAAAGTCACATATTGGAGTAGTTCCTTCTAAAAATTTGTATTCTTAGGTTCCTAAATGTTGTTCTATAACACATTTTTAATGGGTGCAATCCATGTACTAAGTACAAATGTTAGTAATGGTGTAAATATAGGTTAACGTGTGGTTTCTTCTCACAAGAAACAAAATGATACATTTGGACATATAGATTATGGAGTAACTTATGAAATAGGTGGAAGTACTACAAGGACCAATGATATGAAGGATATTCTTAAAGATGGTTTGCTAAATGAGGATTCATTTCAAAATTTGGATGACCATGAAACTAAAAGGTTTTTTGAGAAAATAAAGCTAGGCCATTTTGATTCAAAATAAAATTACGGAGAATCAATCTCTAATGAGTTGTATAGAACCTCAGAGGATACATGCATTAAAGAACAAAGTAAAATTATATAAAATCATATGGAATTATGCTAAAAAGTACAATAAAATGGAATAATGTTTTTTTCAATTACCAAATCTAGATAACATTATTTTACAACATGATTAATGAATAAAGGTTACTTGAGTGAAAGTTGTTCAAGGATAAAATTAGCGAGGTTTTGATGTCAAAGGTCCACAAACAAACTATTTGACACCCACAGTGTGTTATGAGGCAATCACTCATATAAGGTTCAACTATTCACATGCAATAATTAGTTCTTTAATACTGCTTACATACTTGTGGAATTGATGACATAAACATATAAGGGTCTATAGGAATGACACACGTATCATCAACACTCTGACCCTGAATTTTCATCATATTCATTTTACTAATTTAGTTATTCTTACATTTCAAAATAAAATTGAAAAAATAAAATAAAATGAACTTGTTGAATTTTACCTAAGTATTAATGTTTAATGTTTTAGTCTTTAGGGAATATATCATAACCATCTACTCTATAGCTGATGTATCCTATGTATTTTCATCCCAAACACTCTCACCATCATACATGCAAATAGTGCCACAAGAGCGAAAAAAAGTTGACTAGAACTCTTTGCTTAGAATACTCACGCCACATTAGGCTTTGCTAGAGGCCTTACATATTGAATGCAAAAGAAAAATGAGAGGGAGGGTGAATTAGTTGTACCTTAAAAATTCAAAAACCACATTCATTCATTAAACCCTTAAACAAGTAATAGAAACTTAATGAACTTAACACCATACACCACGGAAAACCATATTTATGTTTAAAACCCAAGAAGAGAAAAACCATGGTGAGGATTATCTCATAGTATAAGTAATATCAACATTGAATACAATAGGGCTCACTACTAGAGGGTTCACTACCCAAAGAAGAAAGGCTCATTGCCCAAAGAAGAAAATCTCACTACCAAAATATAAAAGAAGATAGAGAAGAAATGTTACACAGAGAAAATCATCTCAATGCGACAAGGAATCCACCACAATGACATCAACACCTTCATAGTTTGATTGAAGAATTGTAGCCACCTTCTCACTATAGATAGTAAACTAACACTTAAAATCTCACACTACGCTTCTTAATTTTCCACACTACAACTCTACATTTCACATCACACACATGTATCTTTCATCTATCTTATCATCATTTGATAACTTAAATCATACTTGTATTTTCCTCAACCTTGAAACCCTCTCCAAGGTTGGAAATGCATCTCAAATGTGTAATTTCAAATTAGGTTGGTGTGAAAATACTTCCATGGAAAATAGAAGTGAATGCAAACCACATCAAAACTTAATTGGGCCCCAAATCAATAACATCACTCTACCACATGCTACCACAAATAACAATTATCGTTCGCATACATAGTGTAAATATTAGGCCAGCCATTACCCATGCAAACACCATTAAAATTTGAAATACATGCTTCCACACACCCAAGGATGAATTTCAAACCACATAAACCATTAAAAAATGATCTAGAATATTCCTCAAACACCATGAAATAAAAAAAAATCCTTCACAAAAACTTCCACCTAAAGAATGTACATATCTAGTACACTCAAACAAATCTTCCATATACTGTTACTTGAAAAACCATCTACAGAATCACCAAACCTCAAATCCTCTTGACTGAGGTAAACTACCAACACCATCAACACACCTTTAGAATCGCAAGACCTAAAACATAACTGTGGAGAAACGTAGAGCATAAATATTTCTTTTAAACACCTCTATAATACACAGTCACACATTGGTGAACATAACTTCCTCTGTACGATGATCCAACACACCAACTCTTGAATATAACACCTATGTAAACTTCTCACCAACATATTTGAATCCCACAAGAAGATCTTCAACCTAGAAGAAATGTAGAGAAAAACCAGAGCATAACTCTATCACCCAAAATACTATTGCAACACTTGATTTCCTCTTTTTATCAAATTTTCTTAAAAGAACTTGGAAAATAAGCAACAGAGACATATCCTCATCATCTTCATTACTTCCACAACCATAGATAGAAGCTTATCAAAGTAACAATCTAAACATAATTTCAATCCCTCTAGTGTTTCTTTATAATTAATGAAAACATAATGCGACTAATCAAAGCATCAATTGTACTCTTGCAACCATAACTAAAGGAATCAATGATAACATAGACTTCTTGACATCAATGAAAATACCAACTTCTCATACTTGCAAAAATCTCCCCCCCTATCATTGATGGAAATGCATGATGTGGAAAACCATCAAAGACACAATAGCTCTAAACCATACTAGTTTCGTTTTCTCTTGTCTCCCCTGAATAACTTATATTTTATGTATTTCTTTCTCCCCTTTTGACATCACTTCTCATGAATCTCTCTCTCTCTCCCTTATTAATTCTTATTTTCATATGCTTCTCTTTCTTCCCTTGTGTTTATTACTTTTTCACATGATTCTCTCTCCCGCTTTGAAATCAATGGAAAAGGACATAATGTTTGTTCTATTTTATTCTTTTACTTTGGCATGAAATAACTTTCTTACAACTACTTTGCAACACCTTTCCTTTACTGCTATGAATACCCCCCCTTAGGAGCATACACCAAAATTTACTGTATTAGTAATTACTGCACAATGACAACACTTACTCACTTTGACTACAACAAGTAGCAATGTCACTACCTACTCCCCCTGAGAGGTAGCCAGCAACATTAGTATAGAACAAAGAATTAATCTTGAGATCCATTGGATTGATGCATATCCTTATGCATCTAGTTCAAAGAAGGAGGGGCAATAACCTGCAACTTCTCCCATATCTATACTCAAAAGTATCCTTAGGAAGAGCCTTAGTGAATATATCAACAATTTTATACTTTGTAGGCACATATTCAAGCTTCACTTCATTCTCCACAACCTTCTCTCTCTCAAAAGGTGATAACTGATTGAAATATATTTTTTCCTTGAATGAATCACTAAAGTATTTGAAATATTTATTGCACTTGTATTGGCACAAAAGATAGAAATACACTCATCATACACCACTATGATATCCTTCAATATTTTCCTCATCCTCAACACTTATGTGCAACATGATGCCGGTACAATGTACTCAGCCTCTAAAGTAGATAAAGAAATTGAGTCTTGTTTCCTACTTAACCATGGTACCATTCTACATCCAAGAAAGAATGCACCACCACTTGTAAGCACTGAATGTGAAATTAGTATCCTTTGGATACCATCCTAGGCCATGTTTCAGAGTGTCCTTTAGGTATTTGAATATCATCTTCACTGCTGCAACATGTGACTCTCTAGGATCTTCTTGAAATCTAGCCACAAGAAAAACTAAATGCTTGATATTTGGTCTAGTAGTAGTTAGATATAGCAGTCGACCAATCATTAATTTTTACTTTCTCTAATCAGCCTTAGGGGATTCATCATTTTTTCTTAGCTTGCAACCAATAACCATAGGAGTACATACTAGTTTAAAGTCTTCCATTCCAAACTTTTTTAACATCTCTTTGGCATACTTTTATTGTGAAATAAATATACCTTTTTTTATTTGATTGATTAGTAGCCCAAGGAAGAAATTCATCTCCCCAAACATAGACATTTCAAACTCTTTTTGCATCGCTTCTACAAAATTCTTGCAGATAGCTTCATTGCCTCCAAAAATTATGTTGTCAACATACATAACTACTATCAATATTTGATCTTCTTCAACCTTAAAGTAAAGATTATTATCTATGGTATGTTTATTGAATCTTTGCTACATCAAATACTTATCTAGCCTTACATACCAAGCTCTAGGAGCTTTCTTCAATCCATATAATGCCATCTTCAATCTACAAACCATATTAGGTTTATCTAAAAATTGAAATCCTTCTAGTTTTTTTATGTATATTTCATCTTCCAATTCTCCATTTAAGAAAAAAGACTTCACATCCATTTGATAAAATTTAAAATCCTTATGTGCTGCAAAAGCTAAAAACATCTTGATAGCTTCCAATCTTTCCACTAGGAAAAATGTCTCTTCAAAATCTATTCCTTAAACTTGTGAATAGCCCTTACACACAAGCCTTGCTTTGTTTCTTACCACTTCTCCATTCTCATTCAGTTTGTTTCTAAACACCCACTTAGATTTAATTATGTTTTTATTTGCAAGTCTTGGGACAAGTTCCCAAGATTGATTTTTCTCAATTTGTAGTAGTTCTTCTTCCATATATTTCATCCAATACTCATCTTTGCATGTCTCAATTATTGTTTTACATTCAACTTCATAAATTTAACATGATTTTGCCTCTTCTTCAATAGCTTTCCTCAATAGCAACAACTTTATAACTGTAAGCTTTAGTAAGAGTTCTAAGAATTTTCTTTACAACTTTTGGTTCTTTGACTTTTCCTCCAAGACCTCTGATGGAGCTCACCACTTCATTTACCCTCTAAATATAGCTTGCAATTTTTTCATCTTCAGACACCCAAAAGTTCTCAAATGTGGTTTTTAGATTCTACATCTTAGCTTGTTTGACCATATCATCTCCTTCATAAATACTTTCCAACTTATCCCAAATCTTTAGCAATTTTCAGGTCCATAACTTACAAATTCAAATTTACAAGACCACCAAGAGAGTATAATCAGTTTTACCATTGGGATTTAATGTGTCCAAGTCTAGTGCTGACCAACTGTAGGCATAACACCCAGGACCTGAGAAGATAAATGAGAGGGTGAATCAATTGTACCTTAAAACTTCAAAGCCCACATTAACATTCAAATCCACATTCATTCATTAAACCCTTAAAAAAATAACAAAAACTTAAGCAACTTAACACCATACACAAGATAACATCAGATTTAAATGGAAAACCCAAGAAGGGAAAAACCACAGCGAATATTTTCTCACAATATAAATAATATCAACATCGAATACAATAAGGCTCACTACCAAGAGGCTCACTACCAGAATAGAAAAGAAGATAGAGAAGGGTATGTATAAGGATTATGATGGGCCAAAAGCGGCAATATGATGGTATGTGGCTCGATTTACCATTTTTTTTACCCAAAATTAATAAATGTAAGTATTTTTAAAGGAGATTCAGCTTTCTACCAATATAAATTATACTTTACTTTGAATTTTAATATAATTATTATTCATTTTTATTCAAATTAATAATTAAATTTGATTGATAGGCTGATTGAAAACATCTATAAATTTCAACATTATCATATTTTTGAATCCAAAACATGCATCACATTCTATGCTTCATAATTATAGGATTAAAAAAATAAAATGAATTTCATGAAGTTCCAACCAAGTTAAGGTGGTTTATTATATTTAGTTATTATATTTTTAAAAATTTGTACAAAAATTCATAATTAATTATTTACTTGGAAACAAATTACAAAAAAAAAATATGCATCAAATTAAAGAGTCCTACTTGTATCTAAAATATTATAAAAATATTATCATTTTACCGTGGTTAGTTGGACGTATTGCACACGCATTTCTGCTTTTCACCATTGCATTGAAATTTCAAATTTTCACCAAATATAACCTTTGTTTTTAAACATACTTAGTAGTTTAGAAACCGCATTCAATTTTCTACAGATTCTATTTTTACACATTTTGAAATAATATAGATAACTTATTCAAATTTTTACATCAAGTTGCCTAACTCTGATTTTTCTGAATTTTTTGTCACTTAAGGGCCTATTTTTTCCATGATGATCTTGTACATACCCAAAAGGAATGTTACACAGATAAAATCATCTCAATGCAACAAGGAATCCACCACAATGACATCAACACCTTCACAAATCTGATTGAAGAATTGCGATCACCTTCTGCTCACTATGTATCGAGTAAACTAACACTTGAAAGCTCTCATTGCATTTCTCAATTTCACACTCTAAAATTCTACATTTCACATCATTCACATCACACACATCTCTCTTTTATCTATCTTATCATCCTTCAACAACTTAACTCATACTTATACCATCCTCAACCTTGAAATCCTTGTAAGGCTAGTTATGCACCTCAAATATACAATTTTAAATTAGGTTGACACCAAAACACTTCTATGGAAGATAGAGGTGAATGTAGACTACATAAAAACTTAATTGGGAGCCAAATCAACAACATTAGTCAATCACATGCTACCGCAAACATCATTTATCCTTCGCTTGTAGTGTAAACACCAGGTCAACTATTATCCATGCAAACACCATTAAAATTTGAAGTACATGCTTCCACAAACCCAAGGAAAGATTCCAAACCACATAACACACTCAAACATGATCTATAATATTCCTCAAACACCCCAAAATCCAACAAAATCCTTTGCAACAACTTCCACCTAAAGAATGCATAGATCCAGTACACTCAAACAACTCTTCCATACACTGTTACTTGAAAAGCCATCTACCGAAGCACCAAACCTCAAATCCTCTTGAATGAGGTAAGATACCAAAACCATCAACACACCTTCAAAATTGTAATACCTAAAACATAACTATGGATAAACATGGAGGATAAATATTTCTCTCAAACACCTCTGCAATACACAATCACACACTAGTGAACACAACTTCCTTTGTACGATGATCTAGCATTCCAACTCTTGAATATAACACCCCTATACACTTCTCACCAAAATATATGAATTTCATAAGAATATCTTCAACCTAGAAGAAATGTGGAGCAAAACCATAACACAACTCTATCACCCACAATACCACTGCAACACACTATTTCCTCTTTTAAACAAATTTTATTAAAAGAACTTGGAAACCAAGCACTAGAGACATATCCTCGTCATCTTCATCACTTCCATAACCATAGATAGAAGCTTATCAAAGAAACAATCTCAACACAATTGCAATCCCTCTAGTGTTGCTTTGCTAATGATAACATAATGCAACTAATCAAAGCATCAACTGTACTCTTGCAACCATCTCACTCAACTACATGAATCAATGACAACACAAGCTTATTGACATCAAAGACAACACCAACTACTCATACTTGTAAATTTGGGCCTAGTAACAAAAGTGGGTTGGAACTTTAGGCCTAGAAGACTTGTGCCACATAAGGCTCTGCTAGAGGCCTCACACATTGTACAAGGCTTTGTGTGAGCGAAGTAATCAATTCTAGTGTATCCACCTTGACACTTTCCTTCACAATGGAAGGAATAGTCGCATGCTCCACCAAGGGTCTAGCCAAGGGAATAGTGCTAGTTGTGGATTATTTCATGCACCCACTCTATCATGTGTGGATCCCCCACCTCTACCTTGAAAGTCTAGAAAATAATTTGGCATCTTATTTAGGAAAAAATCATAATAGAGTTTCCTTAAAAAATACTACAGGACCTTATAGTTATTGCATAGAGGTTGGTCAAAAACCATCCACCACTACTCCCAAAAATTATTTTTAATTAATTCATGGTGGCACCAATGGATGGGTCAGCTCTTACATGCAAGTGATAAAGGTGCATTGGTTCTTGGATCAATGAAAAGGGCACACAAGTTGGCTTTTCTAATTTCTCTTTCTTCACTTATGCATAGGAAAGTACACTTGCATAAAATTATTTTAATTCCTCCCTCTTATTCTGCCAAAAATTAATATGTGCACTCATTGCTCCGACATGAGATACAGTTGACTTTAGGGATTTGACAATCCCTCTCCTATGAGGGTGTGTTGTAGAATGTTCATTTAATATTGCAATCAATTATTCAAGCTCTCTTTTATTTCTTTCTATTTTATTTAAAATATTTTCTAGTGTTCCTATAGTACTTCTACAAATTGAGGGAGGGGTTTGATGTTCTTGTTCATGAGAAGGCGATTGTAAATTTTTAGTATTTGGAGGTGATTGTGATTGATTTCTTAGCAATTAAAACAATTTTTAATCAAAAAACCTAATTCAATCTACAATTTAATTTAAATTTGAAACTAAAGAAACAAAATTGTGTACATCTTTCACCTCTGTGATGTCTTGGCAGCATCCTCACGAACAATCACAAGCTATAAACAAAAAAATAGCTTCATTTTTGCGAGCACAGGTTGAAGAACACCAAAATAGTAGAGAAAAAGTGTAGGGAAAAAATGACATGAAATGGACACATTTTTTTATTGTGCTTTTGCATTTGGTGAGTGAAAAATTTGGCGGTCACCATATTTGGTACACACAAAATGGACATTTTTGTGTTTTTTCATATTTTGGCACATTCTTTGTGTCACAACTTGGTGAAATTAGCCATCAAAACTAATTAAATTAAATTTCATACCATCAATGATTTAGATTATTTATGATGTAAATGGAGTTTATGTTCTATAAAATCTAAGCTATTGTATGCATGCTAAAAATGATTAACGTCATTTAACATCATGGTCAATTGTTTTGAAGAGTAATAGTGTTTGAGTATTCATGTGGTATCCATAATACTTCTAGGTCTCTAAACACACATAACATCATGACTCACACTTAGATATCACACAAAACCCAACAAAAGATTCAATTATCCACTATAATGCATGTTTGGAAATAAGGTGGTGTGTCTCCAAGGTCTCTAAGGTCATTTGGTTCTAGTATGGGGTTGTTTAATATTTTTCTAGTTTTTGGTTCTAGGTTGAGGTAATTTGAAACTAGTTCCATTTCAAAAA
>VDFB02325282.1:0-59195 GCA_007258455.2 Sequoia sempervirens | reverse complement strand
GTCCTCTCTCCCATAAGCATAAATACATACATATAGGCATACATACATGCATGCATACATACATACATACATGACACACCATCGTACATATACATATAAACATATGAACAAACATTCAAATAGTTGGCATTTAACTAAAAGAATAAATAATGCGAGGACGTTATTTGTTCCTAGAAATGTTCCACGGAGAAGGAAAAAGTGAAAACTAGTAAATAACGCGCTCGCGTTATAACGCGAACACGTTTTATTTTTCTTTGGGAATCCCTGAGCCTTAGCTTTGGTATTTTCCTTGGAATACCAACCCAAAGGCTTGGAGGGCATTCCCAACGACTAGAGATGTGTTTTTTTGCAAATTCTATAATTTTTTCACATAATCGGGTTCGTGCTCATCGTCAAGATTGCATTTGGTTCAATATCGACAAAATCAACACATGGGTAATGTTAAGTTTTGTCTTAGCTTTCCAACGATATAATTTTTTTCACTTTCTAACAATGTTAGGCCTTTCATCCATAGTTTATTTTGTTGGTATGTCTATTTTTTGTCAAAAAGCAGTGTTTGGTTTTTTTTTGTTATAAATTAACCGTTCATCAAAATTTCAAATAAATTACATTTTTAGAAACTAGACTCCATTCTACAAATTTAAAAAAATAAAAATTAAAAAAAATCTATTACTTTCAAAAATTTGTAGGGGGAGCACGACCAAAATTCTACTTTTTATGAAGTGCCCACTTAGAAAATTAGTAAAAAATCAAATATTCATCAAAAAATTATCAAAAAAATTGTGCATCAACTAGATGCTATTAGCTAACTTCTAACCGTAGTGATTTTAAAAATACTAAAAAAAGGTTTGCCATGCTCATGTCGTACAAGAGTTGGTATGTTATGTTTTTCTAACAAAAACAACACCAATTTGTGTACATCCCTCTGTTGAACCCCTTAATCTCAACCATTTTCAAAATAAATTTGTAGTTTAGAAAGTAGACTCAGAGCACTTCGATCCTTGTTTTTGTTCCATCTCAAAAATTTGAGTGTAACTATCCTCAATTTCATGTCCAAGCTCAGCGTTTCCTGATTTCAGAAAAAAGTGGCCACTTAAGCCCCCTTTCTGGGAACCATCTTGGTGCACTTGCCCCACTATATATTAGAGTTACAAATCTAAATTCAAAAGAATTAGAATTTTATCCTTCATGGAAAAAAAGTTATGCATTATACGGTGAGCATCACTTTTTTAAAATGTTGTTTTTTGAAAAAAACAAGTTTTCAAGGGAGATGGAAAACGAAGTGCAATGTAATTCTAATTTTTTTGAAAATAATATATTTAGAATCTATAGACAAAATTTCATGAAACTCTAGTTTGCATCATCTCCAAATTCCTCACGGTTTAGCCGCTATAGCTGCCCGAAAGTGAAATTTTAGTTAAAAAATTTTATTTCAGCGACCAGTTTGGCCAAAAATTGTAAACCACTATTGTGGGATCACTCTTTGCATATGGCATTAGTAGGCTTCATCAGCTTAGGGAAATCTCTCATAGCTTTAGTGGAACTTATCTTGACAATGTTATCAAAGTTAACATGACACATTCTCCTATGCCATAACCAACTCTCATCAACTTGAGAAATCAAACAAATTTTACTAGCAACATTAAGATAAAAGATATTACCTTTTGTTTGTGTACCTGATGCAATCACACTTCCAAAATTTCCTAATATTTTTTACTTACCATCAAATGAACTGAATATTGTATCCCTTATCAACCATTTGACCAATACTTAAAATATTATTCTTCAAACCTTCAACATACAAGACATCATTAGTGTTATGCTTACCATCAAGAGAAATGCATCCTCTTCCACGGATCACACCAGTTGTATTATCACCAAATCTCACAACACCACCATCATAATTCTCCAAATTCACAAACTTACTTTTATCTCCTGTAATATGATGAGAACAACCACTATCAATCACCCATTCATCTTTCTCTTCAACTTGAACAACTAGGGATTTCTCCACATTTGTACAACTAGCAGATTCAGTAGACATAGGATTATTTTCCTTGATAGAAATAAACACAAATTCATCTTCACTTGCATTTCCTCTGTCAGATTCATCATCTGTTACACCTTCATCAGCATCATAGTAACACCTCTTTTGGAATTTAGGCTTGTTAAATATTGCCTTGGAAACTCTCTCAGGACACCTTGATGCAAAATGACCTATCTTATTGCAAGAGAAACATTTAATACGAAATTTACCCTTATACTTACCTTATCATCTAGCTTCTCTTTTCATAATCAATGCTTCAAGTTTTTCAAGCTCTCTTTCTTCTTCATCCAGTTGTTTCATTTCATCCTCATACTTGAATGTATTTCTTGATGAAATTTCACCTGGATCATATCTCTGTCTATCTCTTCCAAAAGTAGTAGCCTTAAATGCAGATTCAACCTTAGGAAGGGCATCACCAAATTCACTCAACTCAAAAGTACTAAGCTTACCAATCAACATATCTCTAGTAACGTTTTCCACAGTTCGGAGCTCTTCAATAGCACTAGCCTTGACTGTGTAAGAATTAGGCAAGGATCTAAGCACTTTAGCAACAATCTCTGATTCATTTATCTGTCCACCAGTACATCTGATACCACACACAATATCATTCACTCTTTACACGAAAGTAGTAACATTTTCATCATCACCCATTTTCAAATTTTCATATTTTTCTTTTAGACTTTGTAGCTTAGCAATCTTCACATTTGCATCACCTTCATAAAAGGTCTCCAACTTCTTCCAGATCTCATAAGCAGTCTTCAAATCCATCACATTTGTCATCTCAGTATCAATCAAAGAACTCAACAATGCCTCCTTAGCCTTGATATTATATTCAACAGCCTTGTTCTTAACAAAAGTAGTAGGACCATTATGTGGAATAACATATATATTTTTTGTAATGCTCTAATAGGGTTCACTAATGCATCTCAGATGGAACTCCATTGCATTCTTCCCCAAAGAATAATTTGTTCCATCAAATCTAGGACTATCCTTCTTATAAGTCGCCATCCCGAGTCAACTCAAGTTGTTAAACTTCTTCCAAGGAACCACAATCTCTGATACCAATTGTTGGAAACTCAAGGGAAGAAAACTGAGAGGGGGGGTGAATCAGTTGTCATTGAATCTCAAACTTATTCAACTTATAAACCTTAATCTCAGATCTAATCTTTAATCATGAAAGCATAAATGAACAACACATAAGAAGAACACATAACACCAGATTTTTTACGTGGAAACCCTGTTAGGGGAAAAACCATGGTGGAGGTCAATCCACAAGATTAAACCCTATTAAAATTATAAGGAAATATGAATGGGTAATGCATATACATTCAAGAACATTGCCTAGAGCTCACTGCTCAATTAAAAAGGCTTACTGCCCAAGGTAGAAACACTATCTTACAAAAAGATTCAGATTAAAAACATTCGAAAATGCACTGAGAAAATAGCATCTGCTAATGCCTCGTTACAGTTCCGGTTAAGCACATGAACACTTCTTCAATCTTATTCAATCTTCTTCACACTCTGCTCTACCTTCGAATGATCCAAAATTTATTCGCACATAGGACTTATACACTTTGCATTCACACCACTTTCACACTTTTTACCCATTTTAATTCAAAAAAAATTTTGCTCTTTTATATCCACAACAAGAAATTACATCGCCATGAGTTGACCATAAAGAGATAATAAAATAATTACAAATAGTCGGCCCAAAACAAATAAAGATTAATCATGCGAATCAACCAAGGTCAACCACAACATAGTGAAGACCGAAAAAAACATCTCCAACATGAAAAAAATTTAATTAAATTCTCCTCAAAGATCCACAACATGCTTCAACACCTTGTCGTCCAAGAACATGAAAAACATGAAAACGTAAGAGAAAATCTCAAATCACGAGCACAATGATCAATGTAGACATGCCAGAAAGATAGAGAATAAACTAGAAACATCCACAAGCATCATGAAACATCAAAGAACCATCCAAAGCAATTGAACTTACTGAAATCACATAATCTTCAATCAGGAACACTAACTGAAGTGAGAAAAAAACTGTTAGAATGAAAATCTGCATAACTTGGTCAACTCCTCATACGGATCTCTAAAACTCAACATTGATAAACTAGACATACTAAAAAAGATACCCTTTATTCCACAACCTCAGAACAACAATGTATTGATCACACCGATAGAAAGAACTTTAGTCCACCACTGACAACCTATAGCACTTCTTATTACAATTTTCTCAATATCCTCAACATATAAAACTTCTAATGCAACAATGCTAATAGTGTTGACATCAATGAAAACCACATATCAGAAGCACAACCACAAAATCCAACACAAAGGTGTTCAAGAGAAGATTTCTTAGTCATTTAGTATAGCATTCAATGTCTCAAGCATCATGTCAAAGTTATCATCATTCATGCATGTTTTTGGAGCTAACATTGTGATGTAGGTTTCAAGCATTCAAGTCAAGATTCAAGCATCAAGATCAACATCCAATCAAGCCATTTCATGCAAGATCAACACCTTGGAGAGATGTATTAGATTTACATCCTTCAAGGGTTTCATTCAAGGGTTTTGTGAGTTCCAACAAGCAAGTGTTCATTCATTATTCCTTTCATTCATTTTTCATTTCATTTCAAGGTTTAATTACCAAAATAGGGTTTGACCAAGGTAACCCCCATTCACCAAAATAAACAATTTTCCCATCTTGTGTGTTTTATAGATCTTAGATTGAAGAAATATTGAAGACTCATCAAAAGTGCAATTTCACAATGTTGTCAAAGTTGTCAACATTGTTGTCAAGATACAAAAACTCATTTACAAAATTTATTTCCAAATTTTTGACTCTGAGACCTAGACGAATCAAGAATGTAGAACTAGGAGAGGAGGATTTTAAAAGAAAATTTTGAACCCCTCTAGCAAGACCCATTCGCCCTAGGGTGAATGAATTCTAGGAGGACACTCAACAATAGCTTTTTGTGACAGGTGCATAAAATCATATCTTTCTTCTAAGATCTATTAGAACTTTATGGATTCTGTTAGATTAATATTTTAAATTGATGTTTCAAGTGTTACATTGCACAATTGGGTTTATTTTCTATTTATAGTTTTTCTCCCAAAAGTGCATTTCAGGTTGATTTACCCTATCCTTAGTCATATAAGGAAAAGAACAAGATCTCCATCAAGATTGACTCACCTAAGGGTTTAAAGTCAATCTTGTGCTAAGGGATCTCTTTTTCGTAATGAAATAGAAGAAAATGTAGGTGGATACCCCATTCAAAACCATCACCCATATTTTCCTATGTTTCAGTTATAAAAAGGATCAAGTACACATTTTGATATAGGTACCCATTTATTTTTAGAAAATTTACACATTTAGAAAATGAAGCCCATTTCTATTATAGTAATTTTTCTTAAACACATACATGTTTATAATAGGTACTTGTTTAGGAATGAATGCCCAAACCTAAATGGGTACACATTTTTTTTATAAAATGTGTACACATGAATCCTAATGGATACTTTTGGCTATTATACTTCCACAAAAGTGAACTCAAACTCTCACAGTTTGATCTAGGAGCATACCTAGTTGTAAAGCAATCTCGTGTCAACCAAACTTATTTCTTTTCTTGTATTTCATTTAGTAGTAGTTTTAACATTTCATTTTGCATTTCACTGTATTATCATTTCTCAGATTGTGGAGCAAGATATAGCATCTACACAAGGTCATCTACAACATATATCCATATCTCATATCTTTTGCATTTGTTTACAGAAAGTTATCACTTTGATAATTTGATATATAATTCACAGTCAAAGCATTTGGGGCCAAACTGGTCTATATTTATTAGTATGGACCTAATCCAAAATTTGCAAAGCTTAATGGGACATCATACAATAATTTTTGGTCCAATGGGATCTATCTTGGAGATTCACAAGACATTTCATTTCATAAAGGATTATCTTAAATTATATTATGAGGTCGACCTTCAGAGTTGTTCATTCTTCAGGTTTTGTAAACCCTTGTGATTGATGTGGACCTTTGTTAGAGTTGGAGCACCATATTAAAAATAATTTATAATTCATTGTAATTGATCATCAGTAGTTAGAGATATTTAGAGAGTTAAATTTTCCCATCACCTCATTGAGGGAATGTAATAAGGCCTTTGGCCAATTGTAATGCTGAATGGCCTTGCAGAAGGACTGTGAGCCCTGTTTATTCACCCATGAGGCATATGATGCATGTAAGATTTCCAATTCAATAAAGATTCATGTTTGTAGAATATTTTCTTATGTTATTTCTACTGTGTTGAATCTCAAGGGAAATTGATTCATCCTAGAATGAGCATCTAAGATCTATAAGTTTCTTCAATAACATTCATTTCTACATAAAACCTCAAAAAAATGTACTAATATGACATAGAGTGAAATCAGACATAGTTTATTTCCCACCATTAATCCTTAGAGGAAATTTCATGAAATTTTAGATCATGCAAGATCAACTAGTTTCAACAACATGCATTAAACAGGTTCAATAAATGGAATCATTAAGCATGTAAGACATAACAAAAGACATGAACAAAAATATTTATATAGGGAAAACCCTTCCTGGGAAAAAACCCCACATTCCAAAAGCATATATCCATTGTATTATTCAGCAAAAAAATACACAACTACAATATAATTGTAGGCTCTAAGCCTTTACATGGATATTTACATCCTGTTCCATCTAGAGAAAGTCCAGAAAATAACTCTTCTAAATTCAATATCTCCTCACATCATTCCAATTCACTACTACATTACGTACATTCTTTTGAAGCATTATAGGAAAACTGTCATTCCAACTTCCATAACAACCAAACAGTCATTGTCTCTCTGAATTCCCATGGTCACCTTGATACACCTATCATTCCATCAAAGCAACTCCCAAGTGACTCCTTCTGAAATGGTGAAGTATCGCTAATGAATTCCAATCGGAATGTCAAGGAGACATTGTAGCAACTCACACTGATATAAGAAGGTCCTGTTGATATGCCTTGCCACTTTGATTAGGTGGTCCCTATTGCCTACGTGTCATCCCTTTCATCATCGTACAACTAACATCATTAGTGTGACTTTATATATTGACCAAATACTCATCACACATGTCTTGTTGATTTAATCCTTCATAGTCATTTGGTCCCACCTTATTGAAATGTCAAAGAGACTAATCATTTCATCCCATTGACATGTTCCTGTCTCTTTGATGAAGCACTTATCGAGATGTCAAGGAGACTAGCCACTAAGTCCCGTCAAAATTCACCTGTCAACCTGATGAATCTTCAGCTGATGCAAAATATTGTTATCTCCTATCCTCTATTGGGTGTTGAGGATCGGGGATCCCATTATTACCATACTATGCAAAGCTCAAGCAAGTAGATTGACTTTCAACTTCATTTGGTAAGCGATAAGCCTGAAGACAGATGCCCGATTACCTACAAAAATTCTAAGTGTTTTCCTGATTTTAAACAACCTTTTAACTAGTAAGTTTGAGATACCTCTTTCTCAATATTCTCCCACTTGACAAAGAGCTTATTGGATCCTAATCAATGAGCAGCACTCAAAGTCATTGTATCACCCAAGACACCTACAACAACATCCAAGATGTCCATCTCAGGCCGCAGCTCCAACCATCCTCCAAAGGAAGGGAATGAGCCATGGTGAATATGCACCTATCTAAAGAACAAAAGCATTAGATCTAACTAATAGTAAAGGCTACAAAATACTGCCAACACTCCACTATGTTCACAAGCTATACAAAAGGATCAACAACATTAATTTCAAATCCCCCAACTTGAACACAACCATGAAGAAATCCTCCAGAAAACAACATAGAACATCAACTAGAACAACAAACATGAAAATCACTACTCCCATCCAACTGACCAACCCACACAACTAAAAATAACACATACATCAAGTGCTAATCCATCCAATCACCCATACCTCAAAGGTATCCACATCAACAAACTCATGCCACCTAAATAGCCAACCCATCAACTACAAATACAAGCTCCATGTGCCAACTAGTTGAAGAAGAACAAACACATCTAGGAACACCCACTACATGGGTAATGATGAATCTAAAAATATCAAAATGCATATCGAGTCTACTGATCATAGCACATAGAAAGTGTAACCATGTAGTATCAAGGACAATCTAGAAAGATTTGCTAATCCTGTAACCAACTACTACAATGAACATCTCTTTCAACAATCTTAAATAGCTCTCCCATTTTCTCCATATTTGACAGAAGAAAGAGATACAAGAACCTCCATGTCATCACCCAAGTGACAACACATGACCAAAAACTAGGGATCATCATAGCCCCACATTGAAATCTCACATCTAAAGTCATATGAATCCAAACATATAGGAATAAGAACAATCTAAAGAGAAAAATCTGCAAATAATAAACATGTAGCATGCCCTTATATACACATCTAAATGACAACCGTGTCAAGTGATATCTCCTTCACAACCCCAAAATAAAAGATATAAAAATATCCAAACCCATGTTCAACCTCAAGAGATCAATCATAACATATGCATCATGTATCTAGATGGATGTAAGCTTCTCAAAGAAGATCAAACTACTCCATTTCCCATCTCAAGAAATCAACCCACTACCATCCCCTATAATCATCATAAATACAATGAAAACCCAAGTAGATAACCATGCTATTCATCTATCACAACAAATACTCCAAAACCATCTAATAGCAGCTCAAGATCCATGTTTATGAAAGAAAGAATAAAGTTGAGAGAAATAATGGGAAATACCTCTCAAGTGACAAGCTGCTGAGTAGACCGAGAGTGGGAATGAGAAAGCTCCTCCAAGATATACAAGCCATCATGACTCCTCCAAGAGAAATATCCTCATAGGTATCTATTGAACTCACTTCCAACCAAGGTGTAGTCTCCTCATACTTTTTGTTGAGATCTCATCAAGGCTAACCATATAATAAAACTTCTCATCTCAAGAGAAATATAGCCTCACCTCATTCTCTATGTATCCATGAGCACCTAAAAACAATTATCTCATGCTAAACTCCAAATGCATCACTAAACTATCATGAAGTTTTAAGGAATATGACCATTGCACCTAAAACATGGATAATCACCAAACCAAATTATCAAAGGTCCAATCATCTTAATCAAGAAATTATCATGAAATTATGATATTACCATCCCCCTAAGGAGATCCCATACTCCAAGTGAACATACCATGGTCTCAAGAGCAATGCATCATGCCAAAAAGGTATGTGCAGGATCATCATGGAAAAAATAGGTCCTTATGTGGTGAAAAGTTTAGAAAAATCAGAGTTAGGCAACTTGACATAAAAATTCAAGAATAAGTTATCTATATTATTTCAAAAATATGTAAGAATAGAATCTGTAGCAAATTGAATGTAGTTTCTAAACTACTAGGTTTATTTTATAAAAAAATCTATTTGGTGAAAATTTGAAATTTCAATGCAGTAGCACTTAAATTTCAGGGGAAAAATAAGTAGGTGTTTGTCTGACCACCCTAACCACAATAAAATGATATTATTTTTTTATAAGATTTTAGATATAAGTAGAGGACTCATGTCACGATGTGATGCATGTCTTTTTTGTAATTTTTATCCAACTAAATAATTAATTATGAATTTTTTATTACAACTTTTAAAAAATATAAAAACTTGTATGTCTAACCACCTTAACTTGGTCAAAACTTCATGAAATTCATTTTTTTAATCCTATAGTAGGTAAAGCATAGAATGTGATACATGTTTTAGATTCAAAAAATGTGATACCGTTTAAAAGATATAGACGTTTTTCAATCAACCTATAAATCAGGACTTTAGTCGTAATTCAAATAGAAAATGAATAATAATTATTTATTAAATTCAAAGCAAAGCATAATTTATATTAGTGGAAAGTTGAGAATCTCCTTTAAAAACCCTTTTCATTTCATCAATTTTGGGTGAAAAAAGTCATCAGCCACATGCCCTACACATACCCATCATATCACCACTTTTTGGCCCATCATGATCCTGCACATTCCCAAAAATCTAATCTAGAATCAAGAGTATGCAATGACATAAATAAAAAAAATCTAAACCAACATTGATCACTTGTTAAGCACCACCAACACCTCAACCCAAAGACCACAAGAGTCCTCAATGGCTCTAAGATGTTACACATCTTTAAATAGTGTCCATGCAAATGCGAAAGAACCCTTCTACAACAACATGATCTAAGGGCTTCTAGTAACATCTACAACACTAAAGAAGATCATTCATCCACAGTCACTACTAAATCTCCCACTAAAACATGACAACCAAGCTCTCCAAGCACCATGACAAAACATCTCCTAATCTAAAAATCATTCAAGTCCAGACACATACAAGTGTATTGTTGATCACACCAAGTGAAACCAAAATTTCCAAATCAAGGAAATAAACCATGCTACAAGACCCCAACATTGACTATCCAAGTATTTTCATATAATCCATCGTTTCATCTCAAAGCAACCACACCAATGCACAAGTGACCATATAAAATGACATCTAACAAGTTTGCATTAGCATTTAATCAAACCTTGTGGATGTAGACAATCGACTTTTGAGTTATCCCACAACAAACATGTAGGTAAAGAAAACCCACAACATTTCACTACTCATAGATCCAATCAATATAACATGGAAACTCACTATCACATTGGAAAGTGCAAAATATGAGATCTCAAAGAGAATAACCATGTAGAAAACATGACTCAAACACCAAATCAAGCTCAGATCCGATTTTCCAATCATGTCCACAATGAGGTTCATAGTCAAGCAATCATCCAAGAATCACCACAAAAAATGTTGAGTGACTAATCACATACCAACACTCTCATATCGAGAAAGCATCTCATCTTCTCATACTATGCATGAAGCATGCATGCAAAATTGCAACTATCTCATCCAGTAACACCCCAAAATCCAGGGTCTAGAAAACAGCTTAACTGTAGCTCCACAAAATCACAAGTTTTTCTTGACCATGTAAAACCTAGAAATTTACCATGTTTGAAAAATACCCATGTGCATCCACACCCAATTCACATCTGGAAGACTCAAAAATCTTAAAAAACACCATAACTGTTAAACCAAAATAATGGATTATCATAGATGATCATAACCATAGATTTTTTAGGAAAATCTATAAAACCCTCAGATCTAAGGAACATGAATTTGAGCCATGCAAGTACAAGGCATCCATAAAAGGAAAAAGTAGTTCAAGAACTCTAGGCCCATTTTAGGACAACTCCACAACCACCAACATGCACATGCATTTGAGGGAGTGAAGCTATTTCAAAAGCTTCTAGATCATCCAATGATCAACTCCATAGCCAACATGCAATTGGGGTAACAAAAAACTATGCCATCCAATACCAGGAAAAAGAACCCAGAATAAGCACATTACTCCATATCTGTAAAACAACCCAATATTCTCCATATCATCAGGGAGCTTCTCACACAAAACCCCAATATGAAAGCTTTTCTACAACACAACCACAAAGCCAAAAATCCCACTCCATGCATCAAGTTTATTTTGTTGTCTACCACGAGCTTCATATCACATCATTTCAATATGACCAAGTCCATTTTCTCTGTCTTCACCATCCTTCAAGTTGCATGGTGTCTCCTTAAACTAAAAAAAAGACAAAAATTCCACTCACCAAAGGATCAATCTTTAGTCGATTCCTTTATATTTCCTCAAGCTTTCCAGACTAAGAAATCATCATAGAAGGAATACCCAGAACTAGAAACACTAGGAATAAGAAAATCCTAGAAAAAAGTTCTGATGCCAATTGAAGGGAAATTGATTCATCCCAGAATGAGCATCTGAGATCAGTAAGTGTCTTTAGTAACATTCATTTCTACATAGAACCTCAAAAAAACATACTGTACTATGACATAAAGAGGAATTAGACAGTTTATTTCCCACTATTAATCCTTAGAGGAAAGTTTATGCAATTTTAGATGATGCAAGATCAACCAGTTTCAACAAAATGCATTAAATGGGTTCAATAAATGGAATCATTAAGCATGTAAGATAGAAAATAAGACATGAACACAAAGATTTATGTGGGGAAAACCCTTGCTGGGAAAAAAACCCCACACTCTAAAAGCATAGATCCATTTTGTTATTCAATAAAAAATACACAACTACAATATAATTGCAAGCTCTAAGCCTTTACATGGAGATTTACATCTTGTTCCATCTAGAGCAAGTCTGGAAGCATAACCCTTCTAAATTTAATATATCCTCACATCGTTCCAATGCACTATTGCATTACATACATTTTTCCCAAGCATTATAAGAAAACTCTCATTCCAACATCCATAACAACCGAATAGTCATTGTCTCTCTGAATTCCCACTGTCACCTCGATATGCATATCATTCCATCAAAGGGACTCCCAAGTGACTCCTTTCAAAATGGTCAATTCTGGCCGATGAAGTCCCATCAAAATTTTGAAGAGATTCTATAGCAACTCACACTGATATAAGAAGGTCTTGTCAATATACCTTGCCACTTTGATCAGGTGCTCCCTATTGCTTACGTGTCATCCTTGTCATCATCGTACAACTAACATCATCAGTGTGACTTGATATATCAACCAAACACTCACCACCACATGTCTACATTACATCATCCTTCATAGTCATTTGGCCCCATCTTATCGACATGTCAAAGAGACAAATCATTTCATCTCACCAACATGTTCATGTCTCTTTGATGAAGTGCTTATCGGGATGTCGAGGAGACTAGCCACTAAGTCCCATTGAAATTCACCTGTCAACCCAATGAACTTTTGGCTGATGCAAAATATAATTATCTCCTATCATCTATTAGGTGTCAGGGATCAGGGATCCCATGATCACCATACTATGTAAAGCTCAAGCAAGTAGACCAACTTTCAACTACATTCGATAAGCGATAAGCGAGCAAAGACTAATGCCTAATTACCTGCAAGAATTCTTAGTGTTTTCTTGATTTCAGAGAGCCTTAACTAGTAAGTTTGAGACACCTCTTTCTCAATAGAATCTAAGATGCATGGTTTGGACTATTCTTTTTGAGCCCTCCACTTGTGATTGCACCAAGTGGTATCAAAGCTAGTGGTCTTGAGCTTGCAAAAATAATGAGAATTATGAGGCAGTTTGCACTAGGACTTGGAGGTGGAGAGAGAAGTGATTAGAGGTTTTGGGGACATAAGTAGATCACCAATTGTGAGGCATCTTATGAAGGAACCTATGGATAGAGGAAGGTCGATTGAGGTATTGAAGAAATTCTTTGGTAAGTGTCAATGTTTACTTGGATGATGTTCTAATTTTTAGTAAGACCAGAGAAGAAAATTTGTGGCACATTAGACAAGTATTGCAGAAGTTGAGAGAAGAGAAGTTGTTGATTAATGTCAAGAGGTGTAGATTGATGAAGACAGAGTTGGTATATTTTGGTTTTGTTATTTCTATCGAAGAATTGAAGATGGACCGTAAGAAGGTTAGAGCAATTATTGATTAGCCTACACTAGTAAACATTGGAGATGTAAGATTATTTCATGGATTGGCTAGTTTCTACCAAAATTTTATTAGAATCTTTAGTGGTGTTTGTAACCCATGATAGAGACAATGAGAGGAGATAAGGATTTAAAGTGGGCATCTAGAGCACAAATAATTTTTAAACTTTTGAAGCTAAACGTGATATATGAGACAATGTTAGCATTATCAGATTTCAATAAAGTATTTCAAGTTGATTGTGATGCAAGTGGGAATGCAATAGGAGTAGTGTTGATTAAAGAAGGAAGACCCATAGCTTATTTTAGTGATAAGTTGAATGATTCCTAAAGAATATATTCAATTTATGATAAGTAATTATATTCCATAATTCAAGCCTTGAAGAAGTGGAGACATTAATTGTTACCTAAGGATTTTGTGTTGTACAATGATAATCAAGCTTTGTAGTATTTGAATGACCAAGGAAATTTGAATCAAATTCATATGAGATGGGTTGTGTTCTTGTAGAGTTATACATTTGTGTTGAAGCATAGGATTGGTAAGTAAAACAAAGTGGAAGATGTATTGAGTAGAAGGAGGAATTTACTGATAGAGATGAGGGTAGAAGTACTAGGTTTTGAAGAACTGAAGCACATGTATGAGGATGATCCATATTTTTTTGAAGCTTGAAAATCATGCAAGGAACTAGTAGTGACAAAATAGAGCCAATGGTTGGATTATTTCCTTTAGGAAGATATATTGTTTAAAGGGAATTATTTGTGCATTCCGAGGAGTTCAATGAGGGAGAATCCGATCAATGAAAATCATAGTGAAGTATTAGAAGGACATTTTTGAGTAGATAAGATAGTAGCTTTGGTGAGTGAATATTTTTTTTGGCCACAAATATATAAGGATGCTAGGAAGTATTTTTAGAGTTGTAAGATTTGTCAAGTAGAAAAAGGGAGTAGTCAAAATACTAAACTATACAAACCTTTGACAACACCAGAGAGACCTTGGGAAGATATAAGCATGGATTTCCTATTAGGGTTGCCAAGAAAACATAGAGGGCATGATTCTATAATGGTAATAGTGGACAGATTCTCCAAAATGGCACATTTTGTTCCTTGCAAGAAGACTAATGATGTTGTGCTTGTTGCTAACTTATTTTTCAAGGAGATTGTGAGATTGCATGGATTACCTGAGACTATAGTTTCAGATAGAGAAACCAAGTTTATTGGATACTTTTGGAGAACATTGTGGAAGAAGGTGAAGACAAACTTGAATTTTAGTTTAGTATATATCACCCACAGACAAATAGATAGATAGAGGTAGTAGATAGAAGTTTGGGTAACCTATTAAGATGTTTGGTTGGAGATAAGGCAAGAAATTGGGATATAGTTCTACCATAAGTAGAATTTGTATACAATAATTCAGTAAATTAAAGCACAAGGAAGACACCATTTGAGATTGTGATAGGAGTACATCCTAGAGGAGTTGTGGAGCTAAGAGATATCAGCATGGAGAACAAGATGATATCAGAGGAAAAATAGTTTTCAGACTTCATGGAGACATTGCATAATCAAGTTCAAAAGCACTTAGAGGACATGAATAGTAAGTATATGAAGAAGGCAGATGAGAAAAGGAGACATATATAGTTTTCTATTGGAGATGAAGTGATGGTATATTTGAGGACTAAGATATTTTCAATTGGAGCATACAATAAGTTAAAGATGAGGAAGATTGAACCATGTAAGATTCTTAGGAAGTTTAATTCTGGAAATGCATATTAAGTGGAGTTACTATAGGCATTGGGTATATCACCTATTTTCAATTTTGTATATCCTATATATATGAGTATCATGAAGGACGATCAAGTGGAAGTGACAAAGAAGTAGATTTGAAAGAGCAGTTACCACATCAACCACTCGAGGAGATTAAGTAGATATTGGATACAAGAATTGGAAGGAGCACTACCTGAACAAGTAGTACAAGGAATATTTGGTGAAGTGGAAAGGCATACAAGTGGAGGATTCATCATGGATATCTCAGGCGGAGGTGGACCTTCTTTGTTTTCCTCTAATCCCTATAAAGTGAGGGACTCACTTTTCTTCCAACCTCAGGTATCTGATGCCAGAGCATCCCTAATTGTAAAGCAATCATGTGTCAACCAAAAATGTTTCTTTTCTTGCAAGCATTTCATTTAGTAGTAGTTTCAACATTTTATTTTGCATTTGACCATATTATCATAATTTCTTAACTTGTAGATTAGGATATAGAATCTACATGAGGTCATCTAGAACATATCTAGATTTCATATCTTTTGCATTTGTTTTCTAAAAACTATCTCTCTCAAAATTTCATTGTATTCGTAGTCAGAGCATTTGGGGCCAACCTGGTCCAAATTTTTTAGTGCAAACCTAATCTAGAATTTGTGGAGCTTAATGAGACATAATACAAGCATTTTGGGCCCAATAGGGTCTATATTGGAGATTCAATAGACATTTCATTTCATAAAGGATTATCTTTCATATTATGAGGTTGACCTTCACAGTTGTTCATTCTTCGGGTTTTGTAAACCCTTGTGGCCAAAGTGGGCCTTCGTTGGAGCTACATGATCATATTTAAAATATTTTTTAATTCATTATAATTGATCATCAGTAGTTAGAGATGTTAGAGAGTTATATTTTCACATCACCCCATTGAAGGATTGTAATAAGGCCTTTGGCTAGTTGTAATGTTGAATGCCCTTGTGGAAGGCCTGTGGGCCTTGGTTATTCGCCAATGAGGCATATGATGCATGTAAGATTTCCAATTCAATAAATACTCATGTCTGTAGACTATTTTCTTGTGTTATTTTTGTTGCGTTGACTCTAAGTTGCATGGTTTGGACTATTCTTTTTGAACCCTCTAGCCATGACTGCACCACACTTACCTTTCCATAGGCTAATAGAGGAGAAAAAAGGCACAAAATTGATGCTAGGAAGAGAAATCCAACATAAGTAACAATTGATAAGAAAAAGCCCCATATGTAAAGCTTGGAATCTTGAAATAACTGTACCAAAAACAAAGGGGTCAATATATCATGAAGCAATTTTTGAGGTTTCAAAGGCTAAATATGAAAATATCAAAATAGATGAAACTAATATGCCACAAATATGATGATAATAAATCACTTGAGAGGATGCTAATGTCATAAATATCAAGAAATTTAGCACTTATAGAAACATCATACCATTCATTCTTGGCACTAATGCTATAATTATACCTTATTCACCCCTTTGCTGAGTTATGTTCCCATTTTTATTACCCATGCCATTAGGTAACTTAGAATTTTTATGCCTATAATAGAACTCCTTAAGATGACGAAATATAAAGAGATGTAATTGTTGTATTTAAATGCACCAAATATATTTGATAACCTTGTCAACCATCCCATTGATACCAATTTTAATGATGACTTCCAATATGCTCTTGAAATTTACCTTGGCACATCACTAGTGGGTAGCCAATTGAATGTAAATGGATTTTACACCTCATTACTAATAAGGGGATAGTTTTACATAACTATATATGTTCAATCTAGGAGATTCAAGCAATTCCATTCCCTTTGAAGTCATGAATGAATAAGGTTTGAAAGTTTTCAAGTCCATAAGTGTTATGCATTAGATTCAAGGGAATTTGATATCATAGGAATTGTCACTAAAGTTGAAATTTTATTTTATTTTTGAATGTTATTGTTATTAATGCTTTCTAAACATGGAACATGTGTTCATATACTCAAATTTATATAGTATTAAATCAACAACATCCTCAATTATTTAGAGTACTTTATTAAAAGCTTAATGATTATCTTCTTATTTTTGTAGGTCTATCATATTATATCAATGTAAGTTGTTATTATAGTTACTAGTGCCCATTCATAGTTGTTAGCCACTAATATTTTATAATTTAGTGATTAATTTTAATTGATTTATTATAATGCCTAAGTTCCTCAAGGTCAGTCTACCCTCTAATGGGAGGTGAGCTGGTGGTAGGAGTTTGATGTGATTAGACTACATTTGGAATAAACTAGCAACTAAATGCTCAAGTTATACAAGCAAACCAAGGTATAAACAATTTTGTGAAATCAAAGTCACATATTGGAGTAGTTCCTTCTAAAAATTTGTATTCTTAGGTTCCTAAATGTTGTTCTATAACACATTTTTAATGGGTGCAATCCATGTACTAAGTATAAATGTTAGTAATGGTGTAAATATAGGTTAACGTGTGGTTTCTTCTCACAAGAAACAAAATGATACATTTGGACATATAGATTATGGAGTAACTTATGAAATAGGTGGAATTACTACAAGGACCAATGATATGAAGGATATTCTTAAAGATGGTTTGCTAAACGAGGATTCATTTCAAAATGTGGATGACCATGAAACTAAAAGGGTTTTTGAGAAAATAAAGCTAGGCCATTTTGATTCAAAATAAAATTAAGGAGAATCAATCTCTAATGAGTTGTATAGAACCTCATAGGATACATGCATTAAAGAACAAAGTAAAATTATATAAAATCATATGGAATTATGCTAAAAAGTACAATAATATGGAATAATATTTTTTTCAATTACCAAATCTAGATAACATTATTTTACAACATGATTAATGAATAAAGGTTACTTGAGTGAAAGTTGTTCAAGGATAAAATTAGCGAGGTTTCAATGTCGAAGGTCCACAAACAAACTATTTGACACCCACAGTGTGTTATGAGGCAATCACTCATATAAGGTTCAACTATTCACATGCAATAATTAGTTCTTTAATACTGCTTACATACTTGTGGAATTGATGAAATAAACATATAAGGGTCCATAGGAATGACACACGTATCATCAACACTCCGACCCTGAATTTTCATCATATTCATTTTACTAATTTAGTTATTCTTACATTTCAAAATAAAATTGAAAAAATAAAATAAAATGAACTTGTTGAATTTTACCTAAGTATTAATGTTTAATGTTTTAGTCATTAGGGAATATATCATAACCATCTACTCTACAACTGATGTATCCTATGTATTTTCATCCCAAACACTCTCACCATCATACATGCAAACAATGCCACAAGAGCGAAAAAAAGTTGACTAGAACTCTTTGCTTAGAATACTCACGCCACATTAGGCTTTGCTAGAGGCCTTACATGTTGAATGCAAAAGAAAAATGAGAGGGAGGGTGAATTAGTTGTACCTTAAAAATTCAAAAACCACATTAACATTTAAAACCACATTCATTCATTAAACCCTTAAACAAGTAATAGAAACTTAATGAACTTAACACCATACACCACGTAAAACCATATTTATGTTTAAAACCCAAGAAGGGAAAAACCATGGTGAGGATTAGCTCACAGTATAAGTAATATCAACATTGAATACAATAGGGCTCACTACTAGAGGGTTCACTACCCAAAGAAGAAAATCTCACTACCAAAATATAAAAGAAGATAGAGAAGAAATGTTACACAGAGAAAATCATCTCAATGCAATAAGGAATCCACCACAATGACATCAATACCTTCATAGTTTGATTGAAGAATTGTAGCCACCTTCTCACTGTAGATAGTAAACTAATACTTGAAATATCACACTACGCTTCTTAATTTTTCACTCGACAACTCTACATTTCACATCACACACATGTATTTTTCATCTATCTTATCATTATTTGATAAATTAACTCATACTTATATTTTCCTCAACCTTGAAACCCTCTCCAAGGTTGGAAATGCATCTCAAATGTGTAATTTCAAATTAGGATGGTGTAAAAATACTTCCATGGAAAATAGAAGTGAATGCAGACCACATCAAAACTTAATTGGGTCCCAAATCAATAACATCACTCAACCACATGCTACCACAAATAACAATTATCCTTCGCATATGTAGTGTAAATATTAGGCCATTACCCATGCAAACACCACTAAAATTTGAAATACATGCTTCCACAAACCCAAGGATGAATTTCAAACCACATAAACCATTAAAAAATGATCTAGAATATTCCCCAAACACCATGAAATAAAAAAAAATCCTTCACAAAAACTTCCACCTAAAGAATGTACATATCTAGTACACTCAAAAAAATCTTCCATATACTATTACTTGAAAAACCATCTACTGAATCACCAAACCTCAAATCCTCTTGACTGAGGTAAACTACCAACACCATTAACACACCTTTAGAATCACAAGACCTAAAACACAACTGTGGAGAAACGCGGAGCATAAATATTTTTTTTAAACACCTCTATAATACACAGTCACACATTGGTGAACATAACTTCCTCTGTACAATGATCCAACACACCAACTCTTGAATATAACACCTATGTAAAATTCTCACCAACATAACTGAATCCCACAAGAAGATCTTCAACCTAGAAGAAATGTAGAGAAAAACCAGAGCATAACTCTATCACCCAAAATACTATTGCAACACTTGATTTCCTCTTTTTATCAAATTTTTTTAAAAGAACTTGGAAAATAAGCACTAGAGGCATATCCTCATCATCTTCATTACTTCCACAACCATAGATAGAAGCTTATCAAAGTAACAATCTAAACACAATTTCAATCCCTCTAGTGTTTCTTTATTAATGAAAACATAATGTGACTAATCAAAGCATCAATTGTACTCTTGCAACCATAACTAAAGGAATCAATGATAACATAGGCTTCTTGAAATCAATGAAAATACCAACTTATCATACTTGCAAAAGTCTCCCCCTCTGTCATTGATGGAAACACATGATGTGGAAAACCATCAAAGACATAATAGCTCTAAACCATACTAGTTTCCTTTTCTCTTGTCTCCCCTGAATAACTTATATTTTATGTATTGCTTTCTCCCCTTTTGACATCACTTCTCATGAATCTCTCTCTCTCTCTCTCCCTTATTAATTCTTATTTTCATATGCTTCTCTTTCTTCCCTTGTGTTTATGACTTTTTCACATGATTCTCTCTCCCACTTTGAAATCAATGGAAAAGGACATAATGTTTGTACTATTTTATTCTTTTACTTTGGCATGAAATAAATTTCTTACAACTACATTGCAACACCTTTCCTTTACTGCTATGAATACCCCCCCTTAGGAGCATACACCAAACTTTACTATATTAATAATTACTGCACAATGACAACACTTACTCGCTTTGACTACAACAAGCAACAATGTTACTACCTACTCCCCCTGAGAGGTAGCCACCAACATTAGTATAGAAAAAAGAATTAATCTTGAGATCCATTGGACTGATGCATATCCTTATGTATCTAGTTCAAAGAAGGAGGGGCAATAACCCACAACTTCTCCCATATCTATACTCAAAAGTATCCTTAGGAAGAGCCTTAGTGAATATATCAACATTTTGATACTTTGTAGGCACATATTCAAGCCTCACTTCATTCTCCACAACCTTCTCTCTCAAAAGGTGATAACTGATTGAAATATATTTTTTCCTTGAATGAATCACTAAAGTATTTGAAATATTTATTGCACTTGTATTGGCACAAAAGATAGAAATACACTCATCATACACCACTATGATATCCTTCAATATTTTCCTCATCCTCAACACTTGTGTGCAACATGATGCTGGTACAATGTACTCAGCCTCTAAAGTAGATAAAGAAATTGAGTCTTGTTTCCTACTTAACCATGGTACCAATCTACATCCAAGAAAGAATGCACCACCACTTGTAAGAACTCAATGTGAAATTAGTATCCTTTGGATACCATAGGCCATGTTTCAAAGTGTCCTTTAGGTATTTGAATATCCTCTTCACTGCTGCAACATGTGACTCTCTAGGATCTTCTTGAAATCTAGCCACAAGAAAAACTATATGCATGATATTTGGTCTAGTAGTAGTTAGTTATAGCAGTCGACCAATCATTAATTTTTACTTTCTCTAACCAGCCTTAGGGGATTCATCATTTTTGCTTAGCTTGCAACCAATAACCATAGGAGTACATACTAGTTTAAAGTCTTCCATTCCAAACTTTTTTAACATCTCTTTGGCATACTTTTATTGTGAAATAAATATACCTTTTTTTATTTGATTTATTAGTAGCCCAAGGAAGAAATTCATCTCCCCAAATATAGACATTTCAAACTCTTTTTGCATTGCTTCTACAAAATTCTTGTAGATAGCTTCATTTCCTCCAAAAATTATGTCGTCAACATACACAACTACTATCAATATTTGATCTTCTTCAGCCTTAAAGTAAAGATTATTATCTATGGTATGTTTATTGAATCTTTGCTATATCAAATACTTATCTAGCCTTGCATTGTAATGCCCCGTCTTAATAACCTAAGAATGTTGCAATAGTGTAATAAAGGTGTAATTTTTTTTTTTTTAAAGTATTAATATTAAGTTAATTAATTTCATACATTCATTAAGTTACTAAACGTTACACTATTTTTAGTTTTCCATAAGTGACTAAAGTATTTCGCATTGCACATTTAATTAATAACATAAAGATAAACATTGCATAATAATAAATTTTTCCATTCAAGATATATAAATTACAAACTTGTTTCATACATTGCATTTGATAGAATATACAACACTCATCCATCTGATGAGGTAGTTCAATAGTGATTACATTTACAATTACATTGTTCACCTCTTATACATTTGAGGGTTGTTTTCAAATACAAGTTTACAATATACAATGATGAAATAAACATAGATCCAAGTGCGAGCTCTCCATCCATGAAGCTCTCAATGCCATGATCAAACTGGGGACCCAACAGAGTAAGGTGCACGTTCCACCTAACCATGTGGTACCCGTAGGTCCACCCCCCGTGCTAGGAGATAGTAACAAGGTTACCTAGACCTAATCTACTAACCCTAGACACTAGTACACAACAGACTATTGGTTACATTGCTTCCAGATTTAGACAATTGATAATTTCACAAACAAAAGGTTCACTGTTATTCCAGGTGGAGTGTCATCACAACGATGCAAAGGTTACCCTGGTGTTTCTTCCTAGGTTCCGACCCCCAATCCTTGGGTTACCTTGGTAACCTCTTACGAAACCCGGCCCCTATTGCATACTGTTGCGGAATCGAATGTCTTTTATAGGAACAAGACATTGATTTGCCATTCTAGGCCTTCTCATCTTATACTCATGACTGTAGTAGCTCAAGAGTCATAAGCGAGGCATGCACATCTTGTTAAGTGTTTTAGATCTAACTACTATATTCTTTAGTTTTCACTGACTTACTAACTACTTGTAAGTTACCCTGACACCACTTTGTGTGTCGGCCCTTACAAATAGCCACTCCCCTAAACATAACAAGGGTATACTATGTTTTCCTGACTAGGGTTTATAAGGTGCACAGAATACATCTCACAATAACAAATAATTCTCAACAATATCAAATCACAATATTTAGCGCATGCACAACCCAAGTCATCACAAGAAACACATTTGAACAATTAAACACCCCTTTTTCACAATTCATTCTAGAAGGCTTGCACAACAAAAACTTTCCCAATTTGCCCCAAAAGAAAATACATTTAAAAGCAAATCAAGAAAATAAATATCTAATACTCAGATCTTCTAAATCCTTATGCAACAGTTGAAAATACAACATATTTATAATCATCTTAATAAGAGATTTAATTTTGAAGACAATACAAGTAGTTGTTTTATTTAGTCTAATCTCTCAAACTCACATAGAAAAATAATTTCTAAATTTTCTAATCATAATATTTCTCATGCAAACTTTAAATAAAATAATCATTTTTCTAACTTCACAAATTTTAAAAAAACAACTCCAATATTCATTTTATTTATTATACATCTATTTAAATGTATATGCATTTATATAAGTAAATGTATTTTCCATATTCTTTAAAATCAAATCTTAAATAATCTTTTTCCAAATACATATACATATATATTAAAATTTTTAAATGAAAAATTCGAATTTTATAACATATAACACGTATCTTTAACCAAACCCGAACTTATTATATAAATCACGTTTTAATAAAAATCGCGTCAGAATTTTTTTAAAGGAAATAAATTTAGGGCTGGCCGCAGCCTCCCATTAGGGAGGATGCAGCCGCTCCTGGGCTGCGCCCAGCAGCCATGGTGGCTGCTATGCGCAGCCGTGGAGACTGCGCCCCACCAAAGAAAACACAGTGGGGAGGGTTTCGGCCCTCCCCCATACTATGGTTTTTTAATTTTTTTTTAAATTAAGCGTTGATGATGCGTCTAATAAAGCGTTTTAATAAATTTAAAAAAAAAAAAAAAATCCAATACAAAATTTCCGTTCAGACGGAAATGTACTCAGAAATTAAAAAAAAAAAATTCAATCACTAGATTAATTCGCCTGTACAGTACGACGACTTAATAAAGTTTAAATAAAATACTAATCACAATCACATTAATAAATATATATGATCATTAAATTTCTTCAAGAATTTAATTGCAGAAGAAATAAATTTTTCTTCAGAGGGTTTAACAATGAGAAATTTGGAAAATAAAATTTATATACTTCTACAGAATTTTTTTTTTACACAAATATTTTCTTTCACAGAGATTTCAACAATTCCTACAGTGGTTTTCTAAAATCAACCAAATCCTCATTACAGATGAATATTCTTTTCTTTCACAGAAATTCTTTTCAAAATTTTTTTTCATTTAAACACAACCAATTATTTACAGAAGCTTTCCTTTCTAAATCAAACAAAATAACTTTTAAAGAGGAATACCTGTATTCCTTTGCTATCTGGTAAAGAAACCCTTGTAGCCTCTCTTGCCTGTAGGTTCCAATTCCTTCCCGCAAAGCCAATTCCAAAATAACCAACCATCAAGAATCCTCCAAAGGATCTTCCAATTCCAAAATCAACCAAAATAAAACAGAGAGATAACAACTTCTAAGAAGATTTCATTTTATTTTTTAAAACACAGTAAGAGAATTTTTGCAAGTATACAGAAAATTTCCCCGTGAGGAAAATGAATATCCCCTGTGAAATTCCCGAGATCCACAATAACCTCCCCGTAACAAATTTCCAACAAACCAAATAAATGCAACTTGTACACTTGTCGAGAAGTTGCAAATATCCTCTCAACAACTTCTCGGCAATTTTTCCCTTTTAATTTTGCATGCAATTTCAATTTTATTAATTTTAAAATTTAAATTTTGAAAATCAATTTTCCAATCACATGCATTTTATTTTTATTAATTTTTACTTTCTAATTTTCCACAATTTAATTAATTTTCAAATGCAATATAAATTTCACACTTAATAATTTAATATAATTAATTTATTTATTTAATTAAAATAGTTTAATCTTTTTAAGATCAACTATTTAACCAAATAAGCTAATTAATGAATTAAATTATTAAGCAAGTAATTTCTACTACATTTAAACATTAATTAAATATCAATAATTTAAAACACAATATTCCAACATTAAAACTAACCAAATTTACCTTTTCAAAACGATTTAACCAACAGAAAATACAATACAACCTATGACTCAAAACTGAAAACAAACAAAGTACTATGACCAGGATTAATGACTAGGCTAGGGTAAACTAGACTACTATCTCCTGATCAACGTATCTGTTGAGTCTTGACACGCTCAGACCTGATTACATAGGTGGAGTCGTGTCATGTACCTGCAAATCCTGCAACCAAACAAATAACATGCATACATATATATATATATATATATATATATAACATTAAACAGACACACCGTGCAGAGAAAATCACAGATATCGTAGGGCACTCGCAAGCGAGTGATGCGATTCCATTCTCCACACCAATACACTTCACAACAAATTGATGAAAATGAATAACTGTTAGCCCATCATAACAAGTACATAGCAATAACAACTGAAAATAACATCTATGCTAAATCATATCATGTCTGAAAACAATAATCATCAAACAAAGTATCATCATGTCACAGAATAATCCACTATCGCTTAAAACCAGCGATCAAAGTATCCAACAAAACATCATAAGTCTAACAGTATGAAAGCATAGCAACATAAAGCATAAGCATAAACGTAGGGGTACTATATGCATACCAAGCTCTAGGAGCTTTCTTCAATCCATATAATGCCTTCTTCAATCTACAAACCATATTAGGTTTATCTAATAATTGAAATCCTTCTAGTTGTTCTATGTATATTTCATCTTCCAATTCTCCATTTAAGAAAGCAAACTTCACATCCATTTGATAAAATTTGAAATCCTTATGTGCTGCAAAAGCTAAAAACATCTTGATAGCTTCCAATCTTTCCACTAGGAAAAATTTCTCTTCAAAATCTATTCCTTCAACTTGTGAATAGCCCTTACACACAAGCCTTTCTTTGTTTCTTACCACTTCTCCATTCTCATTCAGTTTGTTTCTAAACACCCACTTAGACTCAATTATGTTTTTATTTGCAAGTCTTGGGACAAGTTCCCAAGATTGATTTTTCTCAATCTGTAGTAGTTCTTCTTCCATATATTTCATCCAATACTCATCTTTGCATGTCTCAATTATTGTTTTACATTCAACTTCATAAATTTAACACAAATTTACCTCTTCTTCAATAGCTTTCCTCAATAGCAACAACTTTATAATTGTAAGCTTTAGTAAGAGTTCTAAGAATTTTCTTTACCACTTTTGGTTCTTTGACTTTTCCTCCAAGACCTCTGATGGAGCTCACCACTTCATCTACCCTCTAAATATAGCTTGCAATTTTTTCATCTTCAGACACCCAAAAGTTCTCAAATGTGGTTTTTAGATTCTACATCTTAGTTTGTTTGACCATATCATCTCCTTCATAAATACTTTCCAACTTATCCCAAATTCCTTTAGCAATTTTCAGATCCATAACTTTCACAAATTCAAAATTTATAAGACTACTTAAGAGAGTATAATTAGCTTTACTATTGATTTAATGGGTCTTAAGTTCATCTTTAGTGCTCAGACCAATTGTAGGCATAATGTATCTAGTTTGAATTGATTCCTAGAAATCATACCCCAGATTTTGTAGAAAGCCTTCCATCCTTGTCTTCCAAACTACATAGTTAGTTACATCAACTATAGGGATATCCTTTTTGTGTGCCATCCTAGATCTACCTTAAGCGGTTAAGCTTTTTCTCCAAGGAACCTTGCTTTGATACCAATTGTTGAATGCACAAGATAACTGAGAGGGGGGTGAATCAATTGTACCTTAAAACTTCAAAACCCACATTAACATTCAAATCCACATTCATTCATTAAACCCTTAAAAAAATAACAAAAACTTAAGCAACTTAACACCATACACAAGATAACATCAGATTTAAATGGAAAACCCAAGAAGGGAAAAACCACAGTGAATATTTTCTCACAATATAAATAATATCAACATCAAATACAATAAGGCTCACTACCAGAATAGAAAAGAAGATAGAGAAGGGTATGTGCAGGATCATGATGGGCCAAAAAGTGGCAATATGATGGGTATGTGACTGACGACTATTTTTTACCCAAAATTAATGAAACAAAAGGGTTTTTAAAGAAGATTCTTAGCTTTCCACCAATATAGAACTTTGGAATTTAATAAGTAATTATTATTCATTTTATTCAAATTACGATAAATTCCTAATTGATAGGCTGATTGAAAAACATCTATAACTGCAAACAATATCATATTTTTGAATCAAAACATGCATCACATTCTATGCTTCACATACTATAGATTAAAAAAGAAAAAATGAATTCATGAAGTTCTGACCAAGTTAAGGTGGTGAACATATGAGGATTTTATATTTTTTAAAAGTAATAAAAATTCATAATTAATTATTTACTTGAAACAAATTACAAAAAAATATGCATCACATTGGGGCATGAGTCCTCTACTTATATCTAAAATATTATAAAAATATTATCATTTTATTGTGGTTAGGGTGGTCAGACAGACACGTACTTCATATTTTTTCCCTGAAATTTAAGTACCATTGCATTGAAATTTCAAATTTTCACCAAATAGAAATTTTTGTTTTTTAAACATACCTAGTAGTTTAGAGACTACATTCAATTTTCTACAGATTCTATTCTTACACATTTTTGAAATAATATAGATAACTTATTCAAATTTTTACATCAAGTTGCCTAACTCTGATTTTTCTGAATTTTTTGTCACTTAAGGGCCTATTTTTTCCATGATGATCTTGTACATACCCAAAAGGAATGTTACACAGATAAAATCATCTCAATGCAACAAGGAATCCACCACAATGACATCAACACCTTCACAAATCTGATTGAAGAATTGCGATCACCTTCTGCTCACTATGTATCGAGTAAACTAACACTTGAAAGCTCTCATTGCATTTCTCAATTTCACACTCTAAAATTCTACATTTCACATCATTCACATCACACACATCTCTCTTTTATCTATCTTATCATCCTTCAACAACTTAACTCATACTTATACCATCCTCAACCTTGAAATCCTTGTAAGGCTAGTTATGCACCTCAAATATACAATTTTAAATTAGGTTGACACCAAAACACTTCTGTGGAAGATAGAAGTGAATGCAGACTACATCAAAACTTAATTGGGAGCCAAATCAACATTAGTCAATCGAATGCTACCAAAAACATCATTTATCCTTTACTTGTAGTGTAAGCACCAGGTCAGCTATTATCCATGCAAACACCATTAAAATTTGAAGTACATGCTTCCACAAACCCAAGGAAATATTTCAAACCACATAACAAACTCAAACATGATCTATAATATTCCTCAAACACCCCAAAATCCAACAAAATATTTTGCAACAACTTCCACCTAAAGAATGCATAGATCCAGTACACTCAAACAACTCTTCCATACACTGTTACTTGAAAAGCCATCTACCGCAGCACCAAACCTCAAATCGTCTTGAATGAGGTAAGATACCAACACCATCAGCACACCTTCAAAATTGTAATACCTAAAACATAACTGTGGAGAACACATGGAGGATAAATATTTCTCTCAAACACATCTGTAATACACAATCACACACTAGTGAACACAACTTCCTTTGTACGATGATCTAGCATTCCAACTCTTGAATATAACACCCCTATACACTTCTCACAAAAATATATGAAATTCATAAGAATATCTTCAACCTAGAAGAAATGTGGAGCACAACCATAACACAACTCTATCACCCATAATACCACTGCAACACGTTGTTTCCTCTTTTTAATAAATTTTATTAAAAGAACTTGGAAACCAAGCACTAGAGACATATCCTCATCATCTTCATCACTTCCATAACCATAGATAGAAGCTTATCAAAGAAACAATCTCAACACAATTGTAATCCCTCTAGTGTTGCTTTGCTAATGATAACATAATGCAACTAATCAAAGCATCAACTGTACTCTTGCGACCATCTCACTCAACTACATGAATCAATGACAACAAAAGCTTATTGACATGAAAGACAATACCAACTGCTCATACTTGTAAATTTGGGCCTAGTAACAAAAGTGGGTTGGAACTCTAGGCCTAGAAGACTCGTGCCACATCAGGCTCTGCTAGAGGCCTCACACATTGTACAAGGCTTTGTGTGAGCGAAGTTATCAATTCCAGTGTATCCACCTCGACACTTTCCTTCACAATGGAAGGAATAGTCACATGCTCCACCAAGGGTCTAGCCAAGGGAATAGTGCTAGTTGTGGATTATTTCATGCACCCACTCTATCATGTGTGGATCCCCCACCTCTACCTTGAAAGTCTAGATTTTTAAAATAATTTGGCATCTTATTTAGGAAAAACTCATAATGGAGTTTCCTTAAAAAATACTACAGGACCTTATAGTTATTGCATAGAGGTTGGTCAAAAACCATCCACCACCACTCCCAAAAATTATTTTTAATTAATCCATGGTGGCACCAATGGATGGGTCAACTCTTACATGCAAGTGATAAAGGTGCATTGGTTCTTGGGTCAATGAAAAGGGCACACAAGTCGACTTTTCTAATTTATCTTTCTTCACTTATGCATAGGAAAGTACACTTGCATAAAATTATTTTAATTCCTCCCTCTTATTCCACCAAAAATTAATATGTGCACTCATTGCTCCAACATGAGATACAATTGACTTTAGGGATTTAACAATCCCTCTCCTATGAGGGTGTGTTGTAGAATGTTCATTTAATATTGCAATCAATTATTCAAGCTCTCTTTTATTTCTTTCTATTTTATTTAAAATATTTTCTAGTGTTCCTATAATACTTCTACAAATTGAGGGAGGGGTTTGATGTTCTTGTTCATGAGAAGGCGATTATAAATTTTTAGTATTTGGAGGTGATTGTGATTGATTTCTTAGCAATTAAAACAATTTTTAATTAAAAAACCTAATTCAATCTACAATTTAATTTAAATTTGAAACTAAAGCAACAAAATTGTGTACATCTTTCACCTCTGTGATGTCTTGGCAGCATCCTCGCGAACAATCACAAGCTACAAACAAAAAAATAGATTCATTTTTGCGAGCACAGGTTAAAGAACACCAAAATAGTAGAGAAAAAGTGTAGGGAAAAAATGACATGAAATGGACACATTTTTTATTGTGCTTTTGCATTTGGCGAGTGCAAAATTTGGCAGTCACCATATTTGGTACACACAAAATGGACATTTTTGTGTTTTTTCATATTTTGGCACCTTCTTTGTGTCACAACTTGGTGAAATTAGCCATCAAAACTAATTAAATTAAATTTCATACCATCAATGATTTAGATTATTTATGATGTAAATGGAGTTTATGTTCTATAAAATCCAAGCTATTGTATGCATGCTAAAAATGATTAACGGCGTTTAACATCATGGTCAATTGTTTTGAAGAGTAATAGTGTTTGAGTATTCATGTGGTATCCATAATACTTCTAGGTCTCTAAACACACATAACATCATGACTCACAATTAGATATCACACAAAACCCAACAAAAGATTCAATTATCCACTATAATGCATGTTTGGCAATAAGGTGGTGTGTCTCCAAGGTCTCTAAGGTCATTTGGTTCTAGTATGGGGTTGTTTAATATTTTTCTAGTTTTTGGTTCTAGGTTGAGGTAATTTGAAACTAGCTCCATTTCAAAAACAATAATTTAGTAGAGATACTTTATATTTATCAATATAAATCTTGTTCTTTATGATTACATCTATTTTCTAAGCTTACTTGACCTCTTTCCTTTATAAATAATTTATGTTTTTAGATAGCATTGATAGTTACAAAATACAAACATTTTCATGGTAGTTTATTTTATTTTCTCTTCCACTTACATATACTATTATTCATATATTTTACTATTCTTAGATAATTATACTATTCATGCTTCATTTTGAGTCATAGCTAATAATTTAGTTTGAAAATTTTGGTGTATACTTATAGTGGAGGCTCACGAAATTTGATGATTATCTTCTAGGGTAACAAATTAATTTTATCACTTGAACTTTGCCTCTTTTTTCTTTCTTTTCGGTTGTTTCCCATGTCTTTAATTTTCAAAAAATTAAGGGTAGAATATGATAGTTTAGGTATAGAATATATTTTTATTGTGATCCATTCATGAATATTCTCACTATTACATTTCTAGTGATAACTCTTCTCATTGGGGAATTTATTCTAATATTTTTGGGAAATCAATCATGGAAATGTTCATCAATCACCATAACCACTTGTGAAATTGATAATCATTTGTACCACTTGTGAGAAAATATATTGTGGAGACTATTTGTAGTGCCTGTTTTCAAGAGTTGATACGTCTAATTATTTATCTTGACATTGGTCCCATATCATTTGTCTATTCTACTTGTGTTAAAATATGAGCCAACATTTAGCATGATCATAAAGTTAATTTTTTAATGGTTGATCCACAAGAATGTGTACTCTAGTGATTTTTATCAATCTAAAGGTATTTTTAAATAAACCTTGTCCCCAAAAAATAGAGAAAAAAATAGTGAATTCATCAAACTAGAGTAGAGGTAAACAATTTGTAAATATAGAGACATAGATCTCATTTAAAATCCATGTTGAAACATAAACAAAGAAGATTGGTTTCCAAATCTCATATGACCACATTTCAATGTCTATAATAGAGTTAAATATCATCTTTATACATAAAACTAGAAAAACCTTATTTATTTCCCTTATTTTAATAAGATAACATTTAATTCTAAATTATAACAATTACAATTGTCTCTTCTTAGTATAAATTAATTATTAATTATGAGATACATTTTAGATTAAATATAAGTTTTTTAATTTTTTTTGACAAATATTTAATTAATTTATAATAAATTGATTTTTTTTTGTACATAATAGTTCATTTACAGATCTTTAAAATATATATATATTTTTTAATTTTAAAATTGATTTTTAGATAATAACATAAATTTATATTTTTGAAAATAGTTATGTTTACTTTGAGCAAAGATGGAAAAACAATAGACTTCAATTCTTTTAAGAATATCATTTTAATGTAGCTATGTATATTTATAAGATTAATTTAAGCCTTCATTTTAGAAAGGTTTTCAGACACAGGCAAAAGATAACCAAATCTAAATATATTATTAATATTTAGATTGGTTTGACCAATCCTTTAGTCATGGTTCAAGTTTTGCTACATCCTTGATTTGGTGGAATTGTTTGATCTAAGATAATAATAAGTCGTTAGCTATGACACTAAAATTCAAGGCTAAAATTCTCTTCAAAAGAGACATTCAAACATTCAAATATCTTTGGGATCCCTCGAGATTCACTTGGAGGTTATGGCAACAACTTAGACTGTGCTTCAATTTAAGCTACAAAGACAAGGCTGATATTTTGGAAATCCAAAAAATTGTTCCCCCGAGCTTGTCTATCATTTTTTCTTCTAGCTATCACACTTGCTATCTCAAAGATTGTAGATGGCCTAATAGTTATCAATTTTTTTCCTCTCAAAGTTTTGTATAAATAGCTAATGCAAAACTTCCCCATTTTCGATTGACTTAACTCTCTCTGGTGTTGTAAACTTAAATGAAGTTGGAACAAGATCAGACTCCAAATTTGGAAATCTAAAGCTGATGCTCACTCTCAACTCACTACCTGGAAACTGCTTCATGCAAAACTCCTAGTTGTATCATGGCTTAAATTCCTCTACCTGCCTCCTACATGCGCCTTTTGTGATAGGATTAAATCCTTCAAGCATTGCTTTTGGCTTTTCCCTCACGTTCGCCAGCTGTGGACAACTCTTTTCACCCTTTTACCTACCTTTATTCACTTCCCTTGGTCATGGAAAGTTGCTCTTCTTGGTTTATCAACTAAGCATGATTTAATTTTTAGCTTGTGTCGGCTTACTATCATTAAATATATTTGGAAATTTAGATGCTTGGCTACTTTGTCTTAGTCCTTTTCTCCTTGTGAAATAGAAACTCATTTCATCTGCTCCAATCTATTAAACCAAGTGAAGTGGTGAACTCATTTAGCTGATCAACAATCTGTTTCTATCAAGAAGTAGGTTGAAGGTCTTCTCTCATAGCTCAAGAATAAGGTCTTGCCTACAAGATCCCAACTTTCCTCAGACACTAGTTTCTAGTACTACTCAACTACTAATATCACTTGATTTTTGCAGGGTCTTTAGTTGTTCTCTATTGTGATGAATCTTTATGTTGCCTTCTTCTTCTGCTGTGAGTGTGAAGTAGAAAAATTGCTGCTCCCTTGTGCATGCTTCTTTGAGGCAATATTGCATTGTATTTGGTTTGGTGCTACTAATGCACTTGTATTGTTGCTGATTTGCTATTGTTGATGCAACAAAGTTGCTTATTTTACTGTTGGTGATTTGTTGTTGTTGATACAACCGTGTTGTTTATGATAATGTAGTTTATTTTCTGTTGTTGATGTAGCTAATGTAACTACTGATTTGTTGCTGTTAATGCAGTCTTTGTAATCAATTCTTTTGCTTATTCCAATAAAAAAAAAAATTGTTAATATTATGTAAGTCTATAAAGATATAGTGGAGGGGTAGTTTTTAACTGGTAATTAAATTGTGTACTTCTAATCAATCAAAATCATTAAAATATTGTTATGTGGATATAGACGTAAGTTGATAACCCTACAATGGCAAAACAGTGCCTATAGGAGGTCAACACAATCTATCACAAAAAAAAACACATTTTAGGAAAAAGAAAGAAAAATATTTTAGAATAAACAAAAAAAATTCATTTAAAAAAGTATATTTTTAATAATGTAATAATAATATAATACTACTTAGTCAAAACACAAATTAATAAACACATTTAGAAAACAAAATAAAAAAACATAATATAATAATAAGATATATATTGATGTATTTTATATAGATTATATTTAAGATATATATGCTAATTTATAAAAGTTTTATATAAAGTTTCAAATATTTTAATAATTGAACTTTTTTAAAGAGAATGTGATAGTAAAAAATATTTCGTCATTTTCATTGGACAGATTATTCTTCAAAAAAAAAAACAATATGAGAAAAACTTACAATAAGAGTAAATGGAATGACATGGGCCTGAATTTAGCCACTTTTTCTCTTATTATGAAGGAAAAGTTTCTTCCTCCACTCGACATATTGGTGTATAAATTTGATTTTTTAATTTGTTAATATTGAAAAACAAAAGAACAGTTATAAAGGTCACCAAATTAGCTTAAATAACCGGAGAATGTAAGGTGAAATTTCGAATCGCATGATAGATTATGATAGCAATCCTTCCTTTGTTTGAAAAGAAAGGCGACAATCAATCGCCACCACCACAATCTTATTCAATGCTTCCCTCTCTCCCAGATGAATATTGATGGATCGATACGTTTCTGCCAGCAGAAAGCAATAAATAAATACCCACTCTCGAACAGCAAACGCAATCGTTTTTCCTTCTAAAAAGCAAAAATAATTGAACTCCCAAATATGTAAAGAAAAACCAAAAACCAAAAACAGAAACGAAATCTCTACTACTAAATCAACCACATTCAGACATCGTTGTCATTTCTATTTCTCAAGCAATCCCATTCAGGCATCGATGTCATTTGTAGAAAACGACAGCTATTGGCTATTGTTTATTTGTGAGAGGAGCATTCAAACTTTCGACATTGATGGTTATAGAAGGTGAGCCGAATTAATTATTTGGCATATACCGGATTCCATGTTGTTAGCAGAAGCACATGCAACCACAGGTCTAACACCCGTCATTTGTATCATTGTTTCCTTCATTTAGTTTGAGGTACCCGTCAAATTCTTGATTCCAGGCGTGAAATAGGTGATGATAGCAATCCCTCTGTTTGCAGCGGTGGATGTGGCGGCCAATCGCCCCCACCACAATCTGATTCACAATCCCAGAAGAATATTGATAGATCGATAGTGTGCTCCAGATCTGCCAAAGCAGGGCAATAAATTAATACCACTTTCTTTCAGCCGGCGCAATCTCATCAATACAGATTTTTGTGCTATCCTTCATCCAACAGTTCAATAATTGCCGATCTTCCATATATGCTAAAAAACGAACGATTCAGTTTGTGAAACAACCCCATGCAAGCATCGATGCCATTATATATATAGGCCAACTTTTTTTTATTTGTGATAGCAGCATTCAATCTTTCAACATTGTTGGTGCAAGTAGGTGAACCGAATTAATTATTTGGCAAAGACCGGACTCCATGTTGTTAGCAGAAGCACATGCAACTACAACACCAGTCATTTGTATCATATTTCTTTCATTTAATATAGTTCTTGAGGAGAATTTTTTTTTTTTTTTCTGTATTATTCATCGTCATCTTCTTCTTTCTTTCCTTCCTTTTTTTCTCTTCTTTTTGTTTTTTGTTTTCTCGTCTTTCTTATTCCATAGCATTTCCCTTTTTAAAATTCATACAAAATCATAGAATATACTCAAATCATGTAAGAGTAAAAAATATTTGTTCTATTATTCATTTTTTTTTGTCTTTCCCTTTTTTCATATCATTTCTTTTTTAAAATTCAGAAGAAACCATAGAATATACTCAAAAATCATGCAATTATTTGTATTATTCATTTTTTTTGGGATCTTTTGCCATCTTTCTTATTTCATAGCATTTCTCTTTTTTAAATTCACATGAAACCCTAGAATATGCTCGAAAATCATGCAAGAGTACAATATGAATTAGTATCTAGCAAATGAGACCTCATGATAGGTGTACTTGTATATTTGTATATTTGCCAATAAAGTTCAAGTTATAATAATTTTTTTCTTTTACTTTTCAACTAAGAAGTATGTCTGTTATATTAATAATTAAGTATAATTAATTCGCAATAAATTATATCACTGATAATTATATAAATGAATTAGTCTTATAATATTAAAATATTTACAGTTTTATATACAACTAATTAAGCTTGACTAATTATTAACACTCATTGTTAGAATTAAAACATGTTCCTTAATTTAGATAAATATAACTTGTCATTTTATTCAGCCACCTTAATCTATCTATTATTATATTTAGATTTTGTATGTAATAAATATATATTACATGTTTATTATGTAGACATCTAATAGGTACATAAAAATAGTTTACAACATTATTTTCAATTATTAATCTCCATTTTTGTAGTAGTGCAAACTACAAATGATGTTGTGGGCCAATGACAATTAAGATGTCTATAAATATTTCCTATTTTGTAGGTAGTTTTTCTTATCCTAACTATTCTAACATATTTGATATCTAAATAAAAGAACATTAGTAGTCAAGCACATCGACACTAATAACACATTCTTATATAGAATTTTAATATTTATATTTTGTATGTAATAAATATATATTACATGTTTATCATGTAGACATCTAATACGTACATAAAAATAGTTTACAACATTATTTTCAAATATTAATCTTCATTTTTGTAATAGTGCAAACTACAAATGATGTTGTGGGCCCATGACAATTAAGACGTCTATAAATATTGCCTAATTTGTAGGTAGTTTTTCTTACCTTAACTGTTCTAACATATTTGATATCTAAATAAAAGACATCAACACTAATATACACATTCTTATATAGAATTAATGAAGCTAGATTAATTATTAATACTAATTATTAGATATATAAACTACATGCTTGTTAAATTGTATATAATTGATTTATTCTAATCAACAACCTTAATATATCTATTACATTTATATTTTATATTTAATTATTTTATAATATGTATTTATTATGTATATATTTAATAGGCACATAGAAATAATATAATGTTGTTGTGTAAGATATAATTTACAATATTAATTTTATTTACTAATCTTAAACTTTGTAATAGTGCAAATTGCATATTCATTCCCATTCATTTTATGTTTGGGATCCATGACCATTAAGATGTTCATAAGAATATATTCTAACAAGTAAATATTTTTAACCTTGAAATTGGAAAATGACAATACTTAATTTCTATATCATCACCACTAATTCTTATAAATTAAGAATCAGACCTAAATATTGTAATTTTTTTCTTTTATTAAAGTCACTTTTACATTGACACATATAAAGCCCAAATTTTATAGTTTGTAACCTAAAAATTTGGAACTAAATAAAGTGTGATTTATTTAAAATTGTACACTAGGTTGTGTTGGGGCCTCTTTTATCATCGCATGTGTAATTCCAATGTGAACTCGAGGCCAATGGAATTTTAAAAAATACATTTTATGTTTCTCCTAGATTTTCATGGTTTTGTGTATTGTGGAATTAACTTTGGTCTTCTTAAAGCCTTGTTTATTGATCTTGTAATTATATTATTTCCCTTTGGAGACTATTCATCAACCCCATTGATAGTACATATGAGATAGTGTATTATTAGTTCCTGCCGGTAGGTAGGCATACTTATGCATTCGCCCAGAATGCATTTAACCGGCAGCATGAACCAATCACATTTCGCCATTTAACATATTGCTTATTTTTTTGTATAGTTTGAATTTGGAGAGCTATTTTATATATTGGAAAATTAGCATTTATCTATTTTTCTATTCGTCCGAGTAGCTTTATAAATCATTTTCGTTTTAAAAATTCGGGAAAATGCGAACGCATAAATTGATTAAATAAATTTAAGCAAAAGAATAGTTCAAAAGGTGGCAGCTAGAGGTACGTAATCCATGAATGCAGATTAAATGCATTAAAATATCAGGAAACTGCGAGCGCATAAATTGATTAATTAAAATTAAGCAAAGGCATAGTTTATCAAACTGGTGGGTAGATGTACGTGATGCATGAATAAAAATTAAATGCATTGAATGGCATCTGGCTTGAGGTGAAGGCGGTGGAATTGCTTGGAGGCCATGCATGGCCAGGGTACTTTGGTCATTTAATATAGAGTTAAGTTACTTGGTATGCATTTCTATTACTTTGCGTGTGTTGTTTTTGTCTTCTGTAAGCGGTGTTCTGAGGGAGAGTTTTAGCGACTGAGCAGGATATGTTATAGTTGCAGAGTCCAGACCTAGAAACGAGTTATTTGAGGTGATAATTTGGTAATTTTCAGAGTTTCGATACATTAAAACGCTGGACAGTGAGAGATGAATTGCTTGATTTCAGAAGAGGTAACTTTTCATTTTTTAGTCTATTTGATACAAGAAATGCAAGTAGGGTTTCATAGTGCTTTAAGGAATTCGTATACTTTGATTATAAATTTGTATTTTAAACTACTGTTAGTATTGTTCATTCAAATTTCTTGTTGAAATGCGAAGGTTTCATCTGCGTTTGATAGGAATTATGTAAAAATTCTCTTGTTCATTTTACTTCATGCATGTGAGTCGACAGTGTGTTTGTTTTTAGCTTTTCCGTTGTCATCAAAGCATAAAGGATAGAGGGGTTCTGTTAAAAGTCATGGTTGTTGTCCTTGTAGGCATAAATCCGTATATTAAACTACTTTTAGTATTATCTATTCAATTTTTTTTGTTGAAATGCGAAGGTTTCATCTGCGTTTGATAGGTATTATGTAGAAATCCTCTTGTTCATTTTGCTTCATGCATGTGAGCCCTGTAGAGTTTGTATTTTTTTGATTGCTGCAAAGTGGTCCCATAAAGAGGGCTTTGGAACCAAAATTATGTCAACGTGTGTGATAATGAGAGCTTTTCAACAATGAGTCGACAGTGTGTTGCTTTGAGCTTTGCCGTTGTCATGAAAGCATAAAGGATAGAGGAATTCTGTTAAAAGTCGTGGATGTTGTCCTCGTAGGCATAAATGCAAACAATGGGAGCATAAAGAATGCAGTAGAAACCTTTTACCTGCCGGCAAGCATAAAAATTGTGTCAAATGTCGTCGTTACTATTTTTGTATCTTGGGGTTATAAAAAACTATGTCAAAAATGTTGTAGAGTCCAAATTACAATGTTGCCATAGAGCAGTTAAGTAATATTGCTTTTCGCTTTTTAGTCTATTTGATACAAGAAATGCAAGTAGGGTTTCATAGTGCTTTAAGGCAATTGTATACTTTGATTATAAATTTGTATTTTAAACTACTTTTAGTATTGTTTATTCGAATTTCTTGTTGAAATGCGAAGGTTTCATCTGCGTTTGATAGGAATTATGTAGAAATCCTCTTGTTCATTTTACTTCATGCATGTGAGTCGATAGTGTGTTGCTTTGAGCTTTTTCGTTGTCATCAAAGCTCAAAGGATAGAGGGGTTCTGTTAAAAGTCATGGTTGTTGTCCTCGTAGGCATAAATCCGTATATTAAACTACTTTTAGTATTATCTATTTTAATTTCTTGTTGAAATGTGAAGGTTTCATCTGCGTTTGATAGGTATTATGTAGAAATCCTCTTGTTCATTTTGCTTCATGCATGTGAGCCCTGTAGAGTTTGTGTTTTTTTGATTGCTGTAAAGTGGTCCCATAAAGAGGGCTTTGGAACCAAAATTATATCAACATGTGTGATAATGAGAGCTTTTCAACAATGAGTCGAGAGTGTGTTGCTTTGAGCTTTTCCATTGTCATGAAAGCATAAAGGATAGAGGGATTCTGTTAAAAGTCGTGGTTGTTGTCCTTGTAGTCATAAATGCAAACAATGGGAGCATAGAGAATGCAGTAGAAACCTTTTCCCTGCCGGCAAGCATAAAAATTCTGTCAGATGTTGTTGTTACTATTTTTGTATCTTGGGGTTATAAAAAACTATGTCAAAAATGTTGTAGAATCCAAATTACAATGTTGCCATAGAGCAGTTAAGTAATATTGCTTGATAGAATAGTTTTAGGCTTCATGCAAAAGAGCAGTCAAATTCATTGCTAGAAGATTTGTGGTCCAATAACCTGTCGCAATTAGTTTGTGTAGTTAATCTTGTTGCATTTATACTTGTGTCTCTTGAATCTGGAAAAATGCTCGGTAGTGTTTAAATGGTTTTTGCTATTAGTATCCATCGCAGTAGGAGTACTGTATATTGCTATTCTTTTAGAAAAAAAAAAGACATGGTTTTTGTTTTCTAATGAAAGCTTTTTACATGGTGCAATGCTTTTTGGTTGGAAGAAAAGAGGTCGTGTAGCGGTCCAGCTGTGGCAAATTCTTCAAGCAAGTAGTACAAGGTGAGTTTCTAGAATGAACCTTCTCTTTTGTTTACAATTGCATATAGTAGACAGAGAAAAAGGTTAATTCAAGATTCTCACTATATTGATTGTACTTGTAATCATATCGTTGCTTTTTGTTACAAGGACAATCTTTGCAAATGGGTATTGTGAGTGGCATATGCTATATGGTTCATAAAAATTAAGTAGTTGGGGTTCAAAAGTAGATCTTCGTTTCAAAAAATTAACCTTTTCAAATTTTGAGAGTTTGATTCTGAATCCATATGCATACTTTGATTAAAACTACTGGCTAAAGGTGCATAATTCATTAATGCAAAATCAATGCATTTAATGGCATCTGACTAGAGGCGAGGCTGTTTGGATTGCTAATTAGTCTTTGAATATATAACAATTAAAAGAGATAAATAAGTATAATTATCCTTGGCCACATTTCACATTTTGGCCTTTTAATCAAAGTCAATTAACAAAGTAGCAGTTAGACCTACAGAAGGTTCAAGGACTATGCTGGTAGAAAAACAAATTTTGGACAATGGCTAGACAATTTGTTGAAATTGCTTTAGAAACTTTGAAGCAAATGCATTTTTCCTTCTGTTTGCTTTCATTGTACATCTTAAATGGAAGTTGGGTTTTGCATTGTTGCAATGCATTTGGATACTTTGATTGTAAAATCATAGTTTAAATCATTTTAAGTGTTATCGATTCAAACCTTTCCTTGAAATATCAAGAATTCATCTGAAATCTTGGAGGCAACGTACAGCTGTCTATAATTATCCTTGGCCACATTTCACATTTTGATCTTTCAATCAAAGTCAATTAACAAAGTAGCAGTTAGACCTAAAGAAGGTTGAAGGACTATGCTGATAGAAAACCATATTTTGGACAATGGCTAGACAACCTGTTGAAATTGTGTACAAACTTTAAAGCAAATGCATTTTCCCTTCTATTTACTCTCATTGTACATCTTAAATGGAACTTGGGTTTCACATTGTTGCAATGCATTTGGATACTTTGATTGTAAAGTCATAGTTTAGATCATTTTAAGTGTTATTGATTCAAATCTTTCCTTGAAATACGAAGGATTCATCTGAGTCTTATAGGCAATGTATAGCTGTCCTATAGAGAGAGCTTTGGAACTAATGAGCTGTCATCAAGGATAGAGGAATACTGTCAAATATTGTGGTTATTGTCCTCATAGGCACACATGCAAAATATGGAAGCATATAGAAAGCAACTTAACTCTTCAATAATCCCATGAAACATAGTCTTTGTATGCATCCATGCATACAGGTTTGCATGTATATATGTGTGCATGTAATTATTTATATATGAATGCATGTATCTATGTTGCCATGTATGTATGTGTGTATATAACAGATTACTGTTGCATTTGCTTTAAATGCTTTTTTTTGGATGGCGCCAGCTAGCCATCCAGTCATATTGTGATTAAACAATTAAGAATAAGTGCTAAATAATTGAAGTAAAATGACCTGATTCAGTTAGCAGATCAATTTTTCTCAGCCCTTTACATGTTAATTGAGAGTTTTGAAGCTTTTGTTGTTCATTGGCAGTCTTTGAAGCTTAAATGTCACAGTATATGTAGCATTTTACCAAATAGCTCTATCATTCATGATGATTTAGGCAAGTTCATATTTCCTTATTCATCCTTGTATTGTCCCATATCTAAATAATTAGGCAATTGCTAGTTAGCCTTTAAGTACCTAGCAATTCAAAGAAAGAAATGATTGCAATTAGCTTTGTGTGCATTTGAACTATTAATCAAAGGCAATTAACAAACTAGCCCTGGAAAACCATGTTTGTGTTAATGTGTTCAATACCATGTATTTGTGCATGGGTGTATATGAATGCTATGAGTTGTGATTTCTACCATTATGTAGCGCTTACTATTACTTGAAAAACCAAGTGATATGCAAGTAGAATTCATAGTTCATAGCATCCAAATACATTCAAGGACAAATACAAATCAAGGTTGTTAGCATCATGATAAGAAAGATGATGAGATACGTCCAATTAATGTATGTCACAACATCTTATAAACAATAATTCCTATCAAACGCAGATGAAACATTCACATTTCAACAAAAAAATTTGAATAAACAATACTAAAAGTAGTTTAAAATATGAATTTATAATCAAAGTATACAATTGCCTTAAAGCACTATGAAACCCTACTTGCATTTCTTGTATCAGACAGACTAAAAAGCGAAAAGAAATATTACTTAACTACTCTATGGCAACATTGTAATTTGGATTCTACAACATTTCTTGACATAGTTTTTTATAGCCCCAAGATACAAAAACAGTAACGACTACATCTAACAGAATTTTTATGCTTGCCAGCAGGAAAAAGGTTTCTACTGCATTCTTTATGCTTCCATTGTTTGCATTTATGCCTATGAGGACAACAACCACGACTTTTAACAGAATCCCTCTATGCTTTATGCTTTCATGACAACGGAAAAGCTCAAAGCAACACACTGTTGACTGATTGTTGAAAAGCTCTCATTATCGCACACGTTGACATAATTTTGGTTCCAAAGTCCTCTTTATGGGACCACTTTGCAACAATTAAAAAAATACAAACTCTATAGGGCTCACATGCATGAAGTAAAATGAACAAGAGGATTTCTACATAATACCTATCAAACGCAGATGAAACCTTTGCATTTCAACAAGAAATTCGAATAGATAATACTAAAAGTAGTTTAATATACGGATTTATGCCTACGAGGACAGCAACCATGACTTTTAACAGAACCCCTCTATCCTTTATGCTTTGATGACAACGGAATAGCTAAAAGCAACACACTGTCGACTCACATGCATGAAGTAAAAAAGTAGTTTAAAATACGAGTTTATGCCTATGAGGACAACAACCACAACTTTTAACAGAACCCCTCTACCCTTTATGCTTTGATGACAATGGAAAAGCTCAAAGCAACACACTGTTCACTCGTAGTTCAAAAGTTGTCATTATTACACGTGTTTAGATAATTTTGGTTCCAAAGCCCTCTTTATGGGACCACTTTGCAGTAGTCAATAATATATAGACCTTACAGGGCTCACATGCATGAAGTAAAATGGACAAGAGGATTTCTACATAATACCTATCAAACGCAGATGAAACCTTTGCATTTCAACAAGAAGCTCGAATAAATAATACTAAAAGTAGCTTAAAATATGAATTTATAATCACAGTATAACAATGTCTTAAAGCACTATGAAACCCTACTTGCATTACTGTTTGCATGTACCTGGTTTAAACATTTAATTATTGGTTCTTGATAATGGAATGAAATGAACTTGGACAAATGGAAATAGAATGACCCCATGGAATTGGAACATCAGTGTTTGCATGCCTTTACCATGATAGTAGATTTGCGTGCATGAGACTTATTTGAATCTCAAATGTCATAGTGTATGGGTACATGTATCAAGTAGCTTGGTCCCAGGCCTTGACTCTGCAACAACAACATCTCCTGTGACTACACAGATCTGCAAAATAACAAAAAATGAAACGCTCAAAGTAATCACAATTCATCTCTAGTCACTAAAATCTATATTACATGATAAACAAGCAAGAACCTTTGAGTAGATGAAGGTCATGAACATTGAACCAATAGTAGGACAGTCACCACAACATTTAAGTAAACCTATGGTGTAGACTCCCTTTTCCATTATCAATTTTATTCCCAATTTCGTCCATGAAGAACTTTGTCAACCTGTAGATCCTGCTATTAGCCATCACTTTGATCCATGATTTCCATTTCTTTCATCAATGAATTCCATATCTTTGATCCATGAAGAACTTCTTTAGCCTGTGCATCCATGTATTCTATATCTTTGAGGATATTCTTCATGGATGAAATTGGGAATACAATTGATAATGGAAAAGAGAGTGTTGAGCATAGGTTTACTTAAATGTTGTGGTGACTGTCATACTATTAGTTCAACATTCATGACCTTTATCTACTAAAAAGTTCTTGCTCATTCATACCTTGGTAATTAAACCTGTGATATTGCATTGCATATGTCTCATGTTCTTCACCTTGAAATGTCCATACTGAAATACAGTAATAGAAAGTAATAAAGTAATTATAGCAATACAAAATAATTCCAATAAAAACTAATCAAGAGTAATACAAAATACTTTACAACACCTTGTGTGTTACAACTGTCAGTGAGTTGTTGTTTTTACAACACCATGTGTTTTACAATCTACAGTTTAACAAAACAGTAATCAAGAATTAAACAAAAATAGATAATGGAAACTCAAATTCAATGTTTTAGTTTCCATTTCTCATTTAACAAGTCTTTCAACATCCTAATCAGATTCACTCTTTACATTTTATTTCTTTACTTTTCTGCCCTCATTGGAATGGCAGGGGAACCATACGTGAAGCCACTGAATAACCCTTCCATTATTTGATGGAACTGGTGTGGGGTGATTTCATGAAAGCTCAAGTGTCATAGTATATGTGGCGTAGCAGCTAATAAGTCCATCTTACATTTTGCTGATGACAATTTAATTTGTCTCATCTGTTTCCGAACCATTAATCAAAGTCAATTAACAAACAAGTCAATCTTGCACTTGACTCATGCAAATTAAGTCAATTCTATCATTAATCATAGTGATAGCAAACAAATGCTTGTTAGATGATGTCATTGTTGAAACCCTATTTGCATTTTCTGGTTCCATGTACCTAGTTTAAACATTTAATTATTGGTTCTTGATAATGGAATGAAATGAACTTGGACAAATGGAAATAAAATGGTCCCATGGAATTGGAACATCTATGTTTACATGGCTTTAACATGATAACAGATTTGCGTGCATGAGACTTATTTGAAACTCAAATGTCATACTGAATGTGGCATATTAGCTAGTTGGCTTAACATGATAGCTTTCAAACAAGTTAATTCAGTGATCAATCAAGCTAATTGGCTGATGAATTAATTGTGTTCCAAGGTTGGTCATAGCCAATTATTGGAAAAGCTGTAAATGCCATGGATGAAATAATATGAATAAAATTCTAGTTTCTGGTTTACTTGAAATGCAATGAAAAAACTACTATGAAGGCATAAGACAAGGTTGTGTAACATATTGCCATTCCTTTATCTAATTTCTTTGGACACAAATGCTTTACACATTTGATTGCAATAGTAACGTGTCTACGAAAATGGGACAATAAAGATCATAATTAAGTAATTTTTAGCGTGAGTATATATGTATCCTGATACATATAAGCTCGATCTGGCATTTACGAAAACAGTTGCTATGTACAGTGAAAGAGCTTATTAGTGTTACTATATGTGATATCCATATAACAAAGTAAATTGGTACAAGGCTAGAGTGGCACATCCAAAAATACATGGACGCATGTATACGCAGTTGCATACAGGGATACGTACAAGCTTAGATGAATAGTTAATTATAGTTAATTATAAAACATCTCTGTACACCAAATCAATTAAACCAATCATGGCCATTCATATGCAAAAAAAAGGAACTTCTTGAAAAGGCTTTATAGACAAGGAAGCAAACGCAATTGTAAACCGAAATTGCAAAATCTTCGGAATATCTTCCTTTCTGTTTCTTATGCTACAAATATTCAATAGCCTATAGCTGTCCATATTAATTGTATCTCTTCGTCTATGTTGAAGCCATCTGTTTATTCTATTGCTTTCGCTATTATTTCATGAAAGCTCAAATGTCATAGTATATGTGGCGTAGCAGTCAATAAGTTCATCTCACATTTTGCTCATGACAATTTAATTTGTCTCATTTGTCTCTGAACCATTAATCAATGTCAATTAATGAACAAGTCAATCTTACAGTTAGCTTGTGCAAATTAAGTCAATTCTATCTTTTACTCATTAATGAAATTAACTAATCAGTTTAACAAGATAGCTTTGAAACAAGTTAGGTCAATAATGAATCAAGTTGTTTGACTGATGAATCAATTGAGTTCAATAGTTAGTCATAGTAATAGCAAACAAATCCTTGTTTGATGATGTCATTGTTGAATTTTCTTGTGTGTCCCTGTCTGCACTTTTGCTATAGCTTGAAGCAATGATGCTTCATGATTCAAGTATTAAGTGTAATTGGAAACCTTTTTTGACTTACATTTATTGATTTAAATCTGTTTGGAAACCATAGTTGCAGTGGTTCTTTAGCTCGATGCAAAACAACAATATAGTTAAAATGCATAGCAAAAGCCTGTAGGGAACCATGTTTGCACTTGTGCATTTGGAATTCAAGAACCTATGATAAATAGACTGCTAGGTTAATCTGTTTCCAATTGATACTTGTTTCCATTGAATCTAAAAATAAACTAGCTGGTGTATTTTGATGTTTGGACTATTAGTATCCATTACACTATCATTGTCATCCATTGCAATTATAATTTTGGCAGTTGTTTGCACAAATGTGTTTTCATGCATTGTGAAACCCAACTTGCATTTCTGGGATAAAATGAAGCAAAATAGATAAAAGTAGCAATTTGTTGCCTTGAGTAACTTGTCTCTTGGTATTCATTCAACGAGCACAAGAGCTTTTGCTCTGTCACTGTAAATGTCCCCTTTCTATTGATAGAAGCTGTCAGTTTTCTAGCCTATGTCTTTGCTTAAATTTATTTGTATATGTCATCTTCTTCCAGACTCTCATTAAAAAAGGAATCTCCATATTCTACCACCAAAGAAAATGCATTAATGTCAAAGGAGTTTGAAATTGAAGATAACAAACCTAATAGCACTCACTTGGATAAACTGTTTTTCTATAGTGACAATTTTATTGGCTCCTAGTGTCAAGGCAAGAATACTTATGCATTTGGTTGAAATGCTTTTATTAGTTCCTGCTGGTAGGCAGAAATACTTATGCATTCGCCTGGAATGCATTTAACTGGCAGCATTCACCAATCACATTTTTCCATTTAACATATTGCTTATTTTTTTGTATAGTTTGAACTTGGAGAGCTATTTTATATATTGGAAAATTAGCATTTATCTATTTTTATATTCGTCCGAGTAGCTTTATAAATCATTTTCATTTTAAAAATTCGGGAAAATGCGAACGCATAAATTGATTAAATAAATTTAAGAAAAGGCATAGTTTAGAAGTTGGCGGCTAGAGGTACGTAATCCATGAATGCAGATTAAATGCATTAAAATATCAGGAAACTGCGAGTGCATAAATTGATTTATTAAGATTAAGCAAAGGCATAGTTTATCAAACTGGCAGGTAGATGTACGTAATGCATGAATATAAATTAAATGCATTGCATGGCATTTGGCTTGAGGTGAACGCGCTGGAATGGCTTGGAGGCCACGCGTGGCCAGGGTACTTTGGTCATTTAATATAGAGTTAAGTTACTTGCTATGCATTTCTATTACTTTGCGTGTGTTGTTTTTTGTGTTTTCTAAGCTCTTGTTCTGAGGAAGAGTTTGTAGCCACTAAGCAAGAGATGTTACGGTTGCAGGCCCCAGACCTAGAAACAAGTTACTTGAGATGATAATTTGTTACTCTCCACAGTTCCTTTCCATTCAAGTGCATCGTGGGGCTCTATTTCATAGTGCTTTAGTTCACTATCACAATCACTTTCTACTTAATGTGTCAATGCATGTATGTATGTATGCATGTTTCTATGTGCATATGCATTAACCTATGTGCATATCTATGTAGACATTTGTAGATGCATATATGCATGTATGCTTGTGAATCTAGATATATCTATGCATATATGTATTTATGCATATGTGTATGTGTGTGTAGATGCATCTATGTGTATATGCATGTAATCAAATGGATGCATATATGTTTATGTCCATAGATGCATTAATCTATCTTTACATGGATGTATCTATACATATATATACATATGTATACATATATGTGTGTGTCGATATGTCTTTTCTACGAAAGAGTTTACAGTGACAAGGCAAAGGTTGTCATGGTTCCAAAAAAGGACACTTGCAGACAAGCTACTCTAGGCAATAAATAGTTTCTTTCATCAATTTTCTTTTATTTTAATGTCCATAAGCACATTGGGTTTCATAGTGCTCAGCCTATGCTATTCTTCAGAGACTAGTCCCTTGGACAAGCAATTGTCTTTTGTCCAATGTAGAATGTGACAGCTTAACAATAACTTGGCGCTTATGAGCTCTCTAAAGATTGCATATCTTCAATTACTGCATAACTGTTCCATAGTGCAAGTTTTAGAGCCACTGTTCTGTTAGCATGTCCCATAATAGGACCTTATAAACAATATGAGGACAATGTGTTAAAAGCACTTTACAAACTGTCAGGCAAATGCAATTTACAGAAATAAGCTTAAACTCCACAATTGCTTTCATCTCTCTCGATGTCATTAAAGCATAAAGCAAAGAGGATTTTTTCGCAACTTCTATTTTTTGTACTTTTACACGATAATTCACTTTATTAATTAATGAATCAAATTATCTTAATTAATTAATTTTCTTTTTCCTTTTGTCATTTCATATCTAATTAATTAGATAACTGTTGAATAGTATTTATATACATAATAATTAAAACAAACAAATAATTATAACTATCCTTGTGCACATTTGACCAATCAAACAAAGTCAATTAAAAGATATGATTCCACTTATTCACTGATAGTATTGGCATGCAATCTCCTTGAAAAGTCTTGAAAAAGAGGATTACTCAGACACCAATAAGGATTCTGATTTGTAACATTCCTATCCAAATCATCTTCATTGAATAAGATGTTGTGGCATACATTAATTGGATGTATCGCATCATCTTTCTTATCAGGATGCCAACAACCTTGGTTTGTATTTCTCCTTGGGTGTATCTAAATGCCATGAGTTATGAATTCTACTTGCATGTGGCTTCATTGCACAAGTAATAGTAAGTGCTACATAACGGTACAAAATAAACTTATGCATATGGAAATGAAATGACCCCATTTAGTTAGAAAATCAATATTTACGTCACTTTCACTATTAAGTGATAGCTAGTTTGGCATTAAACAATAGCTAGAAATTGTTTTTACCATAACTTAACAGTGCTAGCACAAGTCTGTGTTGTTTTTTGGCTTAGTATTGATTAGTTGTTGTGGCCTATTTACACTTTTTTAGGTGCTTAAGAAAATACAGGATCTATTCCATTGATTTCTCTTAAAGAGCTTATGCCACCATTGCAATAACAGAATCACCCTGGTGCATGCATATGCAAAAAAATGTTCTATATTATAGGGTACACAAATAGCAATAAGTATTTAAAAATTATAAAAATGCAATTTGCATTTTAAGAAATAAAAGTTCTTACTTGGATTGTTTCTCGTTCAAATGAATCTACATAAGAATTCTATTTTCTTTTTATGAATAGCATAGTATATGTCACTCACTGTACTCATTTGTCTAATTTGTCCTTGTGACAGGGATCAATGCTTTCAACTGTATTTAAACAACCACGCACAAACAACACTAGGAAAAATTTCTTGTCCCTATCACAATTTGTACATTTCTACAAGTATACTTGATCATTCGATAGCAGATTAGAAGGTTAGTTTTCCAAATTGTCTTTTTACTTTTCTTGAAATGCAATTGAAATTCTTCAATATAATAACTACATAAAGTTCTTTTCCATGTATTCATTTTTTCATCTTGTATTCCTCATTTCTTTGAACATAAATGATTTAGAGGGCTGTTTCCACATATACAACCAGGAAAATGCATTATCCACAATTGCAATAGTAATTTGTCTTCAAGCAATAGAACAGGTTTTGCTTATGTATTAATATGTTATACTTCCTCTATACAATATCCATAGAATAGAATGAACTGCTAGCATGCAATTTTTAAACACTATTTACAGTTTCAAATAGCGTTTAGAGTCATAAGTCTTTGTTTTATGTCAACTGGTTTTTACCTATATGCATTTAAGGCAATTTTTTTCATAGGACTATTTATAGCTGTGGCAAGTTGCTATGCAATTTGCAAGTTAACGTATGTTTAATCTTCCTGTTTTGCAAATAAAAGCCTACAAAGTTAATTTCAAAAGCTAACATGGCACATGAGTACAATGAATGATGTACTGCGTCGCTTATAGACATGATGCAATATTTTTCCATGGTCTTTCTTACATGCAAAATGACATTAACCAAAAAATTTTTTTTGCTCACATTTCCAATTTCACTATGTGCTTTAAACCTCTAAAGTAAAAGAAAACTGAGGAAAGAAGCTATTTATTGCCTCAAGTAACTCATTTCTGGTTCTGGATACTGTAACTATAACAAAGTCTGCTCAATCGCTATAAACTCTCCCAGAACAAAGACCTCTAGAATAGAAAAACAATATGCATAAAGTAATAGTCATGCTTAACAGCTGACTTAAGTCTATAACAAATGGACAAAGCAGCCTAGCTATACATGTCCACCAAGCCATTCCAGCAGTTTCTCATCGACCCGCATGCTATTTAATGCATTTTCTTTGCATGTATGCACTGTGTGCTTGCACCTCTGAGTTTCAATCTCTTTTTTTAATTATTTAATCAATCTATGCCTTCACTTTGGCTCAATGGACCTATGCCTTTGCATTTTCCTCAATTTTTTTAAACACACATGATTTTAAAAGCTATTCCCACAAATAAGAAAAGCCATAGATCTTCTTTGATCAAACAATGCTTTTACATTTCCCTGATTTTCTATAAACAGAAAAGATTTGTCAAACTATTCTCTACATGCCACTTGATTCATGTTTATCTGAATAGCTTTTAAAATCATTTGTTCTTTGAAAAAAATTAGTCGCTTAGAAGTACATAGCAACAAAGGAATCCAATAACACAAAACATTTAAATACCATAGACTGAGATTGATAATGTGAGCAAAAAAGATTCTTGTCAACCAATTGTTGCATGTAAACAAAGCTACCTAAAAATATTGTTTTGTGTTTGTGGAACTAAAAGTATACATCATGCATTGTACTCATTTATCCACTTTGGAAATGTAACAGGAATAAGTACATACAATCCTACTGGGGGACAATGGATAACAAGGTCAGGTTGAAGAATTAATACTATTTTCCCCTTGTGCTTCTATTAAATTGTTTGCTGTGTGGTATGTTACATAAGCTTCTGCTACTACTCAAGATCCATTTTCCAACATATATAGAGATTATTAACTTCCAAGATCCTCAACAACATGATTCATACTATCAAATGCTATTGAGTAAAAGCACATAGGTGACGATGTTAACAATTATAGATTTTGTAATCTAGATACTAGCGTTAGATGCTATTCATACCCAAAATTTGCTATTCCCAAATACATTAGGTTACACAAAAAACAAAGAAAATGATAGACGCTGACATCTATGAATTAACAAAGCACCCCCAAATATCAAACATTGACTACGTGCTTAAGAGCGAGGGACTTTGCAGATTGAGTACTTTTGCATACAATGTTGGTGATTGTTTGTTTGACTCATTACAACTATTGCTTAACAATTGTTACACATCAATTCAATTACGAAATGGAGCTATAGATTACTTCTTGAATTGCCTTCAAAACAAGGACAAAGAAGCAATAAAATCATACAACTATGAACTAGACCCTGATACTCTATATACATTGCACAAAGTACATGATCCACAAACATATTTCCACAGAATGCGATTATCTGCAAAGCCACAAGCAGATTGCACAGAAAGTGGATTGTGGGGTGACCTATTTTGCATTCACTGGATATCCAAATGGTTGAATATATAAATATCCCTTTGGTCAAGAACAACAACAAGAAGGTACTTACAGTTCAATAGTTTTGATTACAGAGAATTAGTCTCTATACTATTTCATGACATGAATTCTTTAAGTGGACACTTTGAACCATTGTTAGAAATTGAAACACAAAACATAACTTCAAAACAGCCCATAAGTTCACATGAAATAAAAAAACTGTGCCCAAAGTATCCTTAAATATCAAACATTGACAATGTCCTTAGAGCTGAAGGCCTTTGTAGATTAAGCACATTTGCATACAATTTTGGCGATTGTTTGTTTGATTCGCTTCAAGTGCTACTTAACAACCAGTACACCTCAACTCAATTACGCAATGGAGCTATAGATTATTTCTTGGCTTGATTTCAAAAAAAGGACAAAGAAGCAATTAAATCATATAACAATGAACTAAATCTTGGTACTCTATATACATTGCACAAAGTACATGATCAAGAAACATACTTCCGCAAGATGCGATTGTCTGCAAGCCCATGCATAGACCATAGCGAACGTGGATTGTGGGGTGACTTGTTTTGCATTCACTGGATATCCAAATGGTTAAAAATACAGATAAGCCTTTGGTCATTGACAACATCAAGAAAGTACTTAGATTTCAATGATTTTGGATATACAAAATCAGTCTCTATACTGTTCCATGATACAAACCCTTTGGCTGGACATTTTGAGCCACTTCTAAGAATTAAAGCCCAAAATCTAACTCGCCAAAGCTCAATAAGCTTACTCCAACTTAAAAAGTTGATCAGAAATCGTCCACAATACAAAAATACTTACTTGACCAAGCCACATGCTTTGCCTAAAAATAAGGAAAATTTGATACCATTTGTCATAGCAAACAATTTTAAACATAAATCAACAATAAGACTTAATCACCTGAAGAACTTGATTAGAAAAGAAAAACAAAAAGAAAGTGTACCTAGCAGCCCAAAGAAAAAAAAACATTGACACCAATAGAAATTTATAAAATAGCAATACAAGATACACCAAAACACCCATGTGCAATTTGCCGAGTGCTCTGTTTGAACAAGGACATCAGGATTTTCAAAGAAAAACAAAAACAACTATACTGTAAGCTACTACAATCAGATTCCTTACCATTCACAGATCTCATATGCAATGTATGCTACTTTGCATTGAAACAGTTCACTATTCCAAAGTATGCTATGCCACAAAAAATAAGAACTAACAGACCATTGTGCTATGTGCAAAATTTAACTCATCTAGAAGAATGACTTGTCTCACTTAGAATTGCATTTGCACAGATTTGGGAACTAGGGTTCAAAAGGTCTCAAATAGGCCTAACAAGTTCTATTATAAATGTCCCTGTTGACATGAACATTGTATAGAGAGCATTACCACAATCAATTAACAACACACAAACAATTGTTGTTTCATTGAAAAGATGCTTAAAATACAAAAATACATTTCAAAAAGGCATGGTGCGCCCAAATGTCATCATGCAAGATTTGACTTAATTAACAAGGACACCATTATACAAAATGCACGAAGTCCACATAAACCAAGATTGGCAAGAAGTTCTCCAATGAACTAAAGAAAACAAAGACAATAGTCCACAAAATACAAGTGAAAGAGAATCAGACAGTGAAATGGAAAATGAAAAACCATCAGAAACATTGATACATGGATTCATTGAGTCTAGAAGTATCCATAACATGGAGGACAAGATTATTGAAATTGCACCTGCAGAGCACAAGTATCCAATTGGAATATTTAAGGACATCTATGCTGAAGAAATGAATTTCCCAGCTTTATTCTTTGGCAAACCACGTGATAATGACATTGTAAAAGACTTTACGTATCAGAAAATAGTACGCTGGGAGCTCTTACAGTCACAAAGACAATTTGCATATCATACAACAAACATTTTTTTCAAAGCTATAAAGGTACTAAAACAACAAGTACTATCTACAATGACAATAAGAATCCGTAAGGGCTAGTTAAAAGGGCGAAAGCTATTTGCAAAAGACGTTAAACACAAACCAAACCTAGAAACAATTCTTAAATCAGATATTGGATACATTGATTTCAAAAGAATAAGAATCTCTCCAGACTATTCACAACAACTTAAGAAAAATGTATTTGCTATGATTCGACAACTAGGACCACCGACATTTTTCATCACTTTCTCTAGTGCTGAGAAAAATTGGGATCCACTAATTCAAACATTACAAGAGCTGCACAATCTACACCAATCAGCACAAAACTGTCAAGAATCTAATCACCCAACACACATTGACAAATTTGAACTAATCAAGAAAGATCCTATCACTTGTGCATGTTACTATAAACATAGAATCAATGCAATAAAAAAATTGATACTTACAGATGACTCTTTCTTTGGAAATGTCATTGATTACTTCTCAGTCATTGAGTTCCAAAATCAAGGAAATGAACATGATCATTTCCTCATATGGGTTAAAAATGCACCAATCTACACAGAAAATAACAACATGGACATCATAGCTTTTGTTGATAAGTATATTACCTGCAACACTGAAAATTTGGAACCTCCTTTGGCAATGCTACACAAACACCATCATACAAAGAAATGCAAGAGATCAAGAAAACAACTTTGTAGGTACAATTTCCCTTTCCCACCAATGCAAAAGTCAACTATACTTTTACCAATACTCCAAAAGACTGAAGCGATGACTGCAAATGCCACTTATATCTTTTCAAAACTCCAAAAAGCAAACTATGACGAAACATTCACTTTTCAAATGTTCTTAAAAGAATTAAACTTAAGTGACAATGAATACATTGAAGCTTTGAGCTCAACATTAAACAAGCCTACGCTATTCTTACAAAGAAAACCATCACAAATATGGAACAATAGTTTTTCAAGGAAAATTCCAGATCTTTGGAAGGCTAATATAGATGCACAATTTGTCCTAAATGCATATGCTACTGCTATGTACTGTAGTTCATATATTGCAAAAGTAGACAAGTCAATGACATATGCATTCAAAAGAATACGTACAGACCACAAGCAAGACAATATTGATGCAATACAAATGGTAAGTAAACTTGGAAATGCCATGCTTAACTTGCAACAAATGTCATCACAACAAACTGCACACATTGTTCTATCATTGCCATTAAATTACAGTTCAAGAAAATGTATATTCATTGATATGCGATCTGACAATGATCGCACATTTATACTCAAATCTGTTAAACAATTGAGCAATGAGCCAGATGAATCAGAAAATGTTCTTGCAAAATCTATTATAGACTACTATTTAAAATGCCCTGAAACAATGGTGGACATATGTCTTGCAGAATTTGTTTCAAGATACAACAAATACGGTGCTACAATTGAACCAAAGGCCAAACCCAATGTTATACGGTTTATCAATTTCAACAAACACTTTGATATAGAGAATCATTGTAGAGAGAAATTGGTTCTCTATGTTCCATTTACCATTAATGAGCATACACTCAAACAAAAATTTGACTCTTGGGAACATGCATACATGTACCATGGACAAACCATTCAAACAAACAGTGTAAAGTTCATCCACAGCACAAACTCCGCATGGGGTGACATTGACAAAGCTATAAATGATCTTCAGTCTCTTGAAGATGAAAAGCTCAATGACCTGCCAATGCAAGCAAATCTTTCCCAGAAAGAACTATATGACATTCAAACAGACCTTCCAAACATAGGTCATTCTAACCCAAATACCATGTACTCCAATGGATTTCAAATTACAAAGCACCCACAGATTATAGATAACAATGAATACTAGCTACAAGTTAAGACGAATGTTAAATAAAGAACAACAAGCAATTGTTAAGGATGTTCTCATAAAAAAGATGAAAAATCCACAAAAGCCATTGCACTTGTTTTTGACTGGAGGAGCTAGAATAGGAAAGACTTTTACAACAAAAGCCATCTACCAAGCTCTCATTCACATGTATAGCAATTCTGTTGACAATAATCTAGACAAACCCAAGGGCTTATTAACTGCATATACAGGTAAAGTAGCATATAACATAGGGGGATTCACATTACATTCAACATTTCACATACCTTTTAATACATTAGAATTCCTGCCACTGAACACTGAAGTACTTGACACTATGTCAAAGCACTATGATCAATTGCACATACTTCTTATAGACGAGATACCATTAGTTGGCTCAACATTTCTATGGTATATTGATAGAAGACTATGAGACATAATGCAAATGCCTACATCATACTTTGGGAACCTTGATACCATATTTTGTGGTGACCTTTACCAGGCACAACCTGTCCTTGACTCTGTGGTTTTTGAAAATAGGCCTACTCCAATTGAATTAATGCCTTATAGTTTCTAGAAAGACCACATAAAATTCTATTCATTGGTGACTACCATGAGACAAAAAGATGAAATATTTATTTCAATTCTTAATAGACTACGAGTAGGCATTCAGACAACTCATGACATAGACTATATCAACAAAATTTTCTTTTGTCCTGTACCATTAGACCCATTGCTTCTGCACCTTTTCTATAGGAGAATAGACGTTCAAGCACATAACAACAAAATTCTATCAATCATTCCAACCCAAATGGTTGTGCTAGATGCAATAGATGAAGTTAACGAGGACCTTAATGCAATACGAGTGTATAGTCACACAACGACACTTCCATCACAAATATGCTTGAAACCAAACATTCTTGTTGAGCTTTATGCAGGCAATTACAATGTTCAAGATGGCCTCGTCAACAGTTCAGATGGAATTTTTAAAGCATATACATCACAAAACAATATTGATATTGTCTGGATTAAATTTAATGACCCATCAATTGGACATCACCAGCACACAAAACTAGCACACTGCTATTTTACTATCATTGACAAAGACTGGGTGCCTATACAACGCATTGCTAGGCCAATCTAGAAAATAACAATAAACAAGAAAATTACAACTAGAAAACAATTCCCAGTACAAGTAGCATGTGCACGAACCATTCATCGATCCCAAGGATTAACAATGGAGGCCTTGGCTTTTGATCCCACAGGCGTTAGACAACATGGACTAACCTATACAGCTCTATCATGAACAAAATCAGTAGAATCATTATTCCTGTTACAACCTTTAACTACAAAAAACTTCAAAGTTAAAGACAAAATCCAACTAGAAATGTCTCGTCTTCAGACATGTGCACAATGGAAACTTGATAATCTAAACACATGTTAAAAAAACAAATCACATTTGCTCCTATGTACATTGAAAACTCGTAGCTTAAAAGCACATGCAGAAGACATTGTCAATGACTATGGCATAATGCAATCTGATATCTTGTGTCTCCAAGAAACACATATGCATCCCTTTGAGCTAAATACCTTGCTGCAGAATTTTGATAGCTTCTCTATACATAACATACATGGCATAGCAACTTTAACCATGAAACATTTGCTCTTGTCAAAAACAACACAACATGAAACTTCAAATATTGAAGCTATCACATTGACAGTAATGCTATCTAACAATGAACTCAATGTTTGTAATATTTATGCAAGACCTGCAACTGCCATAGATGAAGTAATTGAAATCTTGCAAATAATTATTGGGTCCACAAATTCAGAAAACATGTACATTTTAGGCGATTTTAATGTCGACATGTCTTTAGAAAGCAGAAGCAAAAAAATGCTTCACAGTTATATGCACCAGAACAACATACAATTTATGTTGAACCAACAACACAGCATAGGCAACTCAGTCATTGATCACGTTTGGTCCAAAACGACTACAAATATATGCTCTACCTATATATCAGAAGCATATTGGACTGATCACAATCCAATTTTCCTAAAATTGCATGTTGCACAATAGACAAATTCAACTTTATAGAACTTATAGCCTTATATCACCTTTATGCATTGCAATGTCTTTTCCAATGCTATATCCATTATTTGCAGCAGATCTATGGATGAAACTAAAATACAGTCAAAGCAATTACAAACCACACAAGAAGAATCATTACAACGGTAAAGTGCTCATAGTATTATTCCTTCATACTCATTCGCCCAAATCACAAATATTCAAATAACATTGTTCCAATTCTTTGTAGGACACCAAAAGATGTATCAAAAAGACAAGCCAAATAGGTGCAAATTGCACAAGAAGAGTCATCACAACGGTAAAGTACTTCGTTCTATAATGTACCGTCATTTGCCCAAGTTGCTAATATAAAATTAGCATTTTATTGACATTATCCTTGTTCCTTGTAGGACAAGAGTCAAGAAACCTAGAATTGTTTCAATCGAACAACTAAATGCAAGAAGAGCTAGAGACACCTTCCAGGGTGATGTCCTTGTTGTCTACAAAGCAACATTATATAAGGCCAAAAAAACATGAGAAATGTTGCGTGCTGATCTGACAGATCACAAAGCAGAAATGACAATCATGTTAAATGTTAGTGGAAACCTTGTGTATCAACATGAGCCTAAAATAGTCCTGGGATCAGCTATTTCAATCTCAGATTTTCAAGTTGCACCTAGGACAGATTATGACAGAGGTGACTGTGATTGCATTTTGATTTTAACTGACATAAGCAACACTAAAAATATCCCCCGCCTCTGTCAAGAGTACAAATTCATCCCAAGTACAACTATCAGCCAATTGCTAACAACTGTAAATGAGTACCCAGCTGGCACAATAGCTGCGCTGGTAGTTGGTGCTAGAAAAATGGGTACCCAATTTGCAATTGACATCAAAGATGGCCACACTGACATAGACAGGGCACAGGTACTTCTGTCTACAAAACTTTTACCTTTTCTTTCAGTTTCAAGCTTTAAATGTTCTGCAGTCATCTCTATAACAATTTCTGGAACAAAATCCAATCCTCTCATTGAATTACAGTTGCTATTACAGTCAGCATATGAGCAACAATACTTTGCACTCGAAGACCAGTTGCATACAAATAAAACACTTGCAATGCTTTTCAAGAATGTTGTAAGAAAAATAGATCAAAAGAACACATTTCACACATGTCAATCAACATTCATCTGTACCTTGAATGACAAAAGAAGCTTGGAAAAACTCAACAGCCTACTACATTCAACTTTCAAGGTAACAACATTCTTTTTTAAAAAATCTAGTGCATCCAAACTTGTATTTTTGTCTCCTCTAACAATTTTGAACCATATTCT
>VDFB02325281.1:26743-68744 GCA_007258455.2 Sequoia sempervirens | reverse complement strand
TTCTCATCTCTTTTTGCCACTTCTCTCTCCCCACCTCTCTCACTCTCTCTCTCTCCTCTCTCTCTCTCTCTCTCTATCTCACTCTATGGAAATGTTAGTGTTTGTAACATTTAATATGTGTTGGAATGTTGTTTGAGTGATTGGTCTATATATAGAAAAAAAATGCTAGTTATGTTAATTTTAATCAATTGAAAAAGAATAAATTTGTTTTAACCAAAGTGCATGTAATGAAAGCACATGGTGTTCTTTTATTATTAAAATATATTAGATGTCCTTTGTCAAATGAAACTATTTTTCTTCTATTTTAAAGAAGATTAATTTTTATTTTATTTTAGTTATAACTAAACTATGATTACTATAACTTGTTAAGATTACATCATTTAATGGTTATAATTATAGATTATTTTTATTTTTTACATGAAATTGATTTGTGAGCTTTATTAAATGATATTAATAAATTATTTTTTTATATAATATTATTTTGACTATAAATTGGTTTTGAGTGGGAGGTAGCACAAGTTTTCTATATTGTAGAAGCAACAAAGTGTTGCTCAAAATCAAAAGGAAAAGTTGTATTGATGTTACTCTTGTTGAGAGTTAATACAAGCTTTGGATCTCTTTAGACTTTGAAAAAAAAATTAGAAGAGATTCTACAAGTATATATTATGTTATGGTTTTTAATTATAATTATTTTCATTTCCATCTATGAATTACCATTTCCATCTATAATTTATGAAATATTATTTGAATGCTCTAAATTTGCATCATACTTTCACTTGTTACTTATATCCTATTTTTACATTTGTGTGAGAAATACTCCAAATAATGGTTAGAATACATAGGATTAGACCATTGGTATCGAGCATTTACCTCTACAAATGAAAGTAGTTGAAGCACATGCAACAAGAACAATCACATGCCCCAATAGAATTAGATTGTTTCAAATCCCACTTAATGAGCTTATCATATTAAAAGTGAACAATAATTACATGCCATGAGCACCTCAAGATCTAGTTGGTTGAATTGTTTTCAAATTGCATTCTTATTTAGATACTAATTCCATAACCCCTTAATGTCATAAACATCATTCAAATAAAATATATGACTACAAAATTATATGATGAATCATTCTTCTTTATAAGTGTTAACAAGTTAAGTGTAATTATTCCTAAATATCATGAGATTCAATAGTCAAAGAAATTTTGATTAATAAAAATATAACACTATTTTATCTTTTTAATATAAATAAATATAAAATTACTATTAATTATTTAACTATTAAACTAAACAATATTTAAGTAAAACTATTAAATATAATGAAGTACCTATTCATCATCCAATATTGTAAACATCAATTAAAAAAGAATTTCAATTAATAATACATACCATATAAATGTATTACATCAATATTGCAATATTAAGATTGAAGATCTCTTTTTTCCCCTTACACAATGAAAAAGAAAAAGAACAAATCAAAACTAACATTTTCCCCCTTATAAAATGGAAAGGGAAAAAAATCAAAACTAAACTTTATCTTGTTATATTGCTATCAAGATTCAACTGTATAGTCTTTCGAGTCAAAAGTAAACTTTATCTTCTGTATAGACAAATTATTGATAAGAGTGTTGCCAAAGCAATCGATAGCACTTGAAATTAGCATAACACCTATTAGTAAATTACTAGTTATGTAATTTTTATTTTTGTGAGTTTGTTTTATATATATCTATATATATATGAGGCTGAAATCAAAAGAGGAATTTGTATATAAAGCAAAGGCCTTTTAATAGATTAAGAAGGTTTTACTACTGTTCAAAGGTTTAAATTTGAAAGTTCGGAAGAATTATTTATATTCAATCTCACATTTATTACGAGTCTAAATTTATCTTAAAAATTCTAATATTTTTTAATAATTTGAAAGACATGTTTGAAATGTAGGCATTCTTCTTTCTTCATTTTTCTGAAGCTTATTTAATTTTAAAATGACTAGAACCTGTGAATTTTGGAAAACTCCTCAAATATTAAAATGGAAATGCCCACTAACTAATGATGCAGTTTGCCTTATATCTTGAAAACTTTGTTAAATATTAAAATGAAACACCCACTAACTAATGATGTGTTTTAACTTATATTTTGAGAAATTTTAAATTGTAATGCCCCCTCCACTGTCTGCTGAAATATTTTGTTTTCATGTATCCCACTTCTCCACTTCCTCATAAAAAATATAAAATAATAATGCCCACCGAGTAATGATGTGGTTTAACTTCCAGAAACTTGAATACAGAAATGGATGGACCCTTCGAAGTATGAGATTTGACACAGGAAAAGGTATGGGGCATAAGGTGGCAATGATTAAAGTATAATGATCAATGATAACTAACATTACTGATGTTGATGCAAGGTTAAGGCATCTTATTAAAAAGGTCAAATAGTTACACAGCAGCTCTAGTGACACAGATGCCTTAGCTTACTGGCTTTTCTGTTTCTTTCTGACTGCTAGCACTTTTAACACGTCCTGCTAGGACGGTTAAGTGATCGTAACCCAATCAGTTTGGGTGGGTGTTCAATTCACCGATAATACTTGTTAAAGTGGACCCCTACTAAGGAAACCAGTCCGATGGTTTACCTGAATGTAGCTATTCTTAAAGAAAATGTGGCACATGCGGTTAAACTAAAACTGAGCAATTTTAGCCTGCGGGCTGTAGTTAAACAATAGTCAAAAATAGCTTACATGTCATTGCTCACAGATATCAGACCCATCATTTAACAAGCAAAAGAAAAAACATGACGCATGTTAATGCAGCAAAACCCATCTCCACAGTCACGGACAGAATTAGTGCACTAAAGGTCGAGCACAAGATTGAAGCATTTGAAAGACCAAGACTCCATTTCCATAGAAATCTATAATTCTTAATGGAACAAATTGTACGGTTCCTTTTGCTTGGACTTAACCAAGAATTAAGGCAATAATGATGATCAGGAATCTATATAATCGATGAACATATTCAACAAGTCTTTCAAATTGTTGCTTAAATGTGGCTGTCATCTCTGAAAGAATTGGAATAATTAAGACTGATTTAGAAAGACAACTCAAAAATAAGATTGATAGTATACTAGTATATCAGTGTCCCTATGCTAGGAATATGGAAGTTATAATTCATGTATTAAAAATTGCTATAAACTATTAGCAAATTGTACATCATCATAAAATGGTAGTGTGGATTTTCCAACATAAAGGAATTATGTATTTGAAATTAATAATCAAACAATCAAATCAATTTTAAGAACGATAGTCCACGAGAGGTTAAGAATTTCAACATGATGGAAAAACCAAATGCTACATTCTCGTAACTAAAATGGATTTGAATCTCTAGCAACAAGATTACCTCCTTTTAACATCAAACATTTCTTATTTTTTGTGAAGAACCAACACAGACCATGAGCATCAGATCAATCATGTAAGTGATTAGAATGATTTTACTTCATGGAGAACTACCCAGGGTTAAAGTCAGCAAACACCTTATTTTCAAAGAAATTCCTTTTCAGTATTGCCTGCTTCTTCGCTATATTGTCACAAATTGAAAATATATCCCATCGGATTTTTTCATTATAGGTATTAAAAATCAAGAGATTCATCACAATGACATACAAGTGCAAAAGTTTTGAAAATTGATTACAGCAAATTGGGGCCATTGCTTAAGAAAAATATTAATTACCCGCATAAAAGGCACAACGTTACATTTTCTCCAAGCTGATTAGCAAATTTATTTGATTCTAGAAATTTTCTAATAACTAAAAGTTATGTATACGTTTGAAGATTTGAAAGCTACAATCAATATTTTTAATGTGATCTCAATGGATTGTATAGTTAAAAGTCAAAACAATAATTAATTCTGACAAAAAGAAGCAACCTTTTAACTGTAAATTAACAGTAATAGATTACAGAAAGATATTTTCCAGTCAAAACTAGTGGATTTATTTCTATAAGAAGAATGCTTCTGGATTGCATGAGCTCGTATCATTACCATTGCCACCAACAGCCTCTAGCAAATAAATGCTAGGAGATTTCGCTTCACTGTCGATTATACATCACTAATCATTCAGCCAGCTTTTACATCAGAAATAAAATCTATAGTTTGTGTACAGCAATTGCAATGAGAAATTAAAGCAGAAATGCATTCACAGTACCTGTAATAGCATTATCTTTCAGCTTGACAGTCAATCCGTCCAATGTTATTGCACAGAGACTATTATGATACAATTGCATTTCATGTTACCCAAATATTGAAGGATAAGTGAAAGCATAACACACATCTTGCACCAGAGAAAAGAGATATAACAGAATAACTAATGATACATAAGGTTACATGAGGACCAAATTACTAATTAAATCTACCGATATCGATATTTTGAAATTTGGATCTCTTTGTTTGCTTTCTCTCTCTGCATCTGGCTCAAGCAGAAATATGAGCGCCCAGAACTCTTTTCCCACTGATATATACAACAGAAGATGGATTAGGCATTTTGGAAAATGACTTGAAAATAAATAACCAAAATCATTCTTATCAGCTAGCACAGAACCAGGAACAAAAGGCTATGTTTCCTAAAAGCCTTCCAGGTGCAACATGCAGAAAACAGGGTGACTTTTTGGATGAAGTGGAATACCAGAAATTCAATATTTTTACTTTTACGGATTGGTCTAAAGGAGTCCAGCATGAGCACATCAATTGACTGGGTCTTACTAATAACCTTCAATGTTATAGTGGCTTCTTGAAAGATGCGAACAGAGAGCTTGGCATTGACGAGTAGACAGTTAATATTCTTGGAAAGAAATATTTGTTGTAGCAATTTGTATAGTAGGTGGCCAACATGATATGCCAATGGTATAAGGCCAAAACAGAAGCCAGCTAGCTAAAAAGTAAATGTCATCTATAAAAAGTAAAAACTATCACACCTTTGGCTTCTGTACAAATAAGAATTACTAACTACTGCTGATTGTAGCTTGCTCACTACCAGTGAGAAAACAGGTTTCCTATTTGCACAATGCAGGACATATAAGTAATCATCGTCATTGCTTTGTCAGGATATCTGGCACAACGGATATCACGAAACTCATTGAGCAAAACAAGAAACTAACAAATTAAAATAGCAAGGGCTTGGAAGTTAAGAAATTTGAGAAATTTCAAATTGTTTAATCATTTCCAAGTACACAAGTACAGCAAAAACAATCAGGAGGTTGGATACATTTTGAATATGTCCATACAAAAAGTAAATAAAAATCATAAATATATACATATTTTACCCTGAAAACAGGAATTAAGTGCAGATAACCTCAGAATGATAACATACATATAGCAAACAATACGACCATTGAAGTGTTATAGAACTTTTTCCCCAAAGTGAAAAATAAAGATTTTTTTTATATGTACATTACCCTCTGGAATTAAATGGGAGATACAAATGAAAGTTATATGTAATTACCCTTAAGTTCAAAGAGGATAAAACAGAAAATGTTTAATTATATTTTAAAAAGGTAAATAAATGATTATTTGGTGAAAATCGATGTGGATAATCACAAGAGAAAATTAATTCTTTAGGAAAGGATGTGATGGTTTGGAAACCATCCCTTGAAATATTCTATAAACCACATTTATGAGAGACTTTCAAATGGAATGGAGATCACCTGAGGAAGAAGCTGATTTGATGGGCTATGGTCATTGGAGAAAAAGCACACAAAGTGTGTCCAACTTGGGGCACAAAGTACACACAAAATTGTCCTTGCAAGAATTTTGAGTTGAGTCTTTGCTTTGTTGAGCATGTTTGATATGTTGTATTCTAAATAAAACTCTTCCTCCTCGAGTATGCCATAACTAAGAAAGCCAAAATCACTGAGATCTTCCTAAGGTGATAATGATCATTCCAGTGTTTAAACTCAGATAAGTATTTAAAATATTTTTGAATCCCACGTACATTGTCTTTATTGAACAAATGCATAGAGTGTGTCCAACTTGGGGTTCAAAGTATGCCCAAAATTGTCTTGGCCAAAACATCATGTTGCTGTTTGCTTGGTTGAGCATGTTTCATATGTTGTATTCTAAATAGAACTCTTCCTCCTCAAGTGTACCATAGTTAAGAGAGCCAAAACTGCTGACATCACTTCCTGGGGTGATAGTGGTTGATCCAGTGATAAAACTCAAATTAAGCATTTAAATTATTTTTGAATCCCACAGATATCGTATTTAAACTATTTTTAAACAAAATCATGTGTTCTTTATTTTAAAGGTTTTATTTACTAGAGATATTTTACAAATGGAAACTTCTACTCCTCTTTGAAATAATTTTGAAAAAAAAGAAATCAGCAAACTAAAAGTATAAGATTTTTTTAAAAAATCAAGAAATAATCGGATTTAAAAACAAAGGTAAAAAATGAAGAAAAAGAGAAAAACTACTTGTTTTTGAAATTCAAAGGCATTTCCATAGCGTGGAGATATAGAGAGTAAATAAAATAGAGAGTTTAGCCCATGAGTTGTCTAAAATAGAGAGTTTATCCCATGAATTGTCCAAGTGAAAAATTTGTCTAAAATAACAAAATGCAGTGTAGCATGTAAGCTTTCTTAGTAAATGATCCTTTGGTAAGTTATGTATGAAGTTAATAAAGTTATTGCTAAGTTAACAATAAAAGATTTCATTGAATGATATGTGAGTAAACCTCTAGTCTTGTCGTATGATGTGAGTGAATGGTAAAATGCGACTAACAACACTGCATTCCAAATTATTATTAATATCAAAAGAATGCATAATTATAGAGATTGCACTATCATAACAAACTTTGAAACCTTCCACTCTGTGTTCCTTGCTGGATGAAGATTTTAAAAGTCCCGAGAGTAAGAAGTGAGCTACCACCAATACTGATAATAGGGAACTTTTCAAATTCCTCAAGGAGGATTGGGATCAAATGTTTGGTTAGATTGGTGCTCTCTTTGTTTCTATTTAATTTATGTTTTAAAAATTTGAACTTTGCTACTGTGCTGTTATAGTGCTGTTTCTGGCCTGTGGCCGTTGAACTATGTTTTCAATGTGCTTCTTTTTCTGCCCTGGGGGCCTTTTGTGTTAAGGTTTCAGCAGCCTGTTTTGCTGCTTATATAATCAAAAAAAAACTTTGAACCTTCCAAAACTTAATAAGACCTCAAAATAACGACAATAAACATGTTTGCATCCCAGAAGGATAAAAGAAAAAATTATCACTGAGAAATTTTCAAGTAGGAAACTACAAAGAATATATCAACCAAATAAAGATATAATCAATTGATTAAAGAGAAACCATTTCTCATAATAGATAGAGTCAAATGGGCATGAATTATACATTTTCAATGATTCAAGATACAAAACCAAGTCCATTCAAAAGCTTTTCTATTAAACCAAACCTTCAAATTTAGTCAAGTACTGACTCATATAAAGTAGAAGTAGAAAATAGACAGAAAACACATTTTAGGATAGATATGCATAATATCAAAATAAGCATACAAAATCACAATGACCAAAATTTTGATGTCGCAAAGATTGGACATCTTCGTGCAATATTGGGTTACATATAAACATTAAACTGGCGTTCTTATGCAGCCAAGGGAATTTGTACCACAACTTGAGAGAAGGATAAAAAATCATGAAGAAAAAGATGACCTACACATAACATTACCTCTTCACATCTTGTAACAAGACTAAGTAAAAAAATTAAACTATAGCATTGCCATATTCATCAAGCAAAGCAATGATATGATAGAGAGCCTAAATTAGCATTAAATTTGAGCCATATAGACAGGAATATGTGTTGGTGTAAATAAAGTCTCGTACCTAGTTAATTCATTACTAGGGGACTTAGGGGACTTATTTGCATGCTAAGTTTACTTAGGTCCTAGGAAGGAATCTTTCTAGAAGGTGTTAGTTGTCATTAGATCTTATCTTTAGACTTATAACACGTGTCCTAGGTAGTTGTGATATGTTGTCACATGTCATAAGATTACGACACTTGTCATAATCCTGTTTAATCTTGTGTCTCACCTTGGCTATATAACCAGGTGGTCTCATTCATTGTATATTGTGATATTCTTGGATAATCAATTCCATTGCAATCTTAAGCATTGCATATTGATCTCTTGTGCTTTCATGAAGTGCCTAAATCTTGGGTGGCTATAATATTCAGCCAATCTTGCATGGTGTAGAGTTATTCTATACCAACTCTTATAATATGGATTATTTTTTCCAGTGAACTAATTTTCGAGGCTACCACTAGAAAAATGTAGACCATCAAATGTTATTTGGACCAAATAACCAACAAATCTTCACAATAACAATTTATTTAAGAGTAAAAGGTATTTCCTAATTAATTATTTATTTAATTATTAGGTTTTTTTCCTCTAATTACTTAAGCTTACTTGGGTCATGTTCTTTTTAGGTCTCATGTCATCGGATGAGGACACGTCATGATTGTGTTTTATCTTCACCTAGGGTTTCTAGGTTAATTATCCTTTTATAAGTATTCTCTTTTGTATAATCATTAAGATGCACATTCATAATGATTCATGCTTTTTATGGATCAATAGCTCTTGGCCTCCATAACTTTGCTATTCTTTTTTTATGTGAGGTGTTTGATTGCAGGTGATCCTTGGGTGTTGTGGAGTTGATTTTTTCCAACTTCAACATCGTATCAGAGATCCAAACCTATAATCCGCTCTCCTCTGTTTGAGAGATTTTGTGCCTTGAGCTATCACTTGGTGCATCCTGGAGAAAAACAATGTCTTCCATTGGATTAAGAGCTGTTGGAAAAGTCAATTTTTCCTTTCATTTGGCCTGATTTGGACTCCAAAGGTCAGATCTACAAGGGTTTGAAACAGTTGGTTTTTTTCTAGATCCTGAGGGTAGCTGCAATTTCGGAGTATTTTGAGTCGAAAAGAACCTCGCAGTTGCATTGAAGAGGCCAATTCGACGAATTTTGATATAAAATTCTACCTATTTTGGTGTTGGGAGCATCTAAGGCAAGTTTTTTTTGCTAGAGAGATCGTACAGCCTCCCCAACATGTAGGTTGAGGTACATTAAAAAAATATTAATCTTGTTGGTGTTTAAATTTGCACCTTTGGAATGTGAATTTGAAATGGACAGCTATGCACAAATAAATTGCTCTTCAAATTCGGAGGGGAAGCTCCCTCTTGCTGATGGTATTTAAGAAAGTAAACTAAAACTAAGTTGCCTATCTTTTTTGATCAGCTAAGAGCACAAGGTTTATAAAACTCAAAGTGTCGTAGTTGAGATTTTCTGATTTAGAACTTCAACTACAACTAACCTACGCTAAAGATGTTTCTAATTTCTCAAGTAATACACAGAGCAAGAGAATTAGAAATGAACAAAGTTTGATTCTCTGACAAAGTGCTTAAATAAACTCTTTCCCAACATACATCTACTTACTTTCAATGTAAGCTGAAATTAAGATCACATAAGCATAACACAATAAACATACTTAGATAAACTCTCTCCTCAACATACATCTACTAACTTTCAATGTAAGCTGAAATTTAAGATCATATAAGCATAACACAATAGACGGAAACTTGAGACATTATATCAAGGCAAGATAGGCTCAAGACTTTATTTCTCAAACTTCTGGAACAAAAGATTACACTAAACACATGCATGGAACAAGAACTTGCAGCTAAAGAGGCTTGCAAACTTGTTCTTACACAAAGGGAACAACAATTACAACAACTACTTGCCGGCTAAAAGAGAATCAGCAATTCGCTATCATAAACACAATTGAACAACACTGAATAACAAATAGAAGGCACTATAGGCTCAACGTTTTGTTATCACTACCATGGTTTCTACACAAAGTGAACTAACACCGAATAACAACTTGCTGCATTACAAGCTCGCAATTTGCTATCACAATAACCGTTAAAGAAAATAATGAGCAAAGGCTCTTATTTATAGGCAAGCAGAGGAGTAGGGAACCCTAAAATCTCCTTACTTTTACAACTAGAGCTTGCTCAGCAAGCAAGCTTTATTTCCGAAACTAAAAGAAGATAACATCTAACACCTAAGAAAGCAGGAAAAGCGGTAAATGCCAACTATAACATTTAATCTTTTTTCTCTTCTTCAAAGAGTGGATAAGAATTGTTCCACGAATAGAAAGAAAGCCGAAAGAAAGCTTCTAGAAGAAAGTTGCTTTAAATCGCAATCACATCTGCTAAAAAGCAAGAAACTGTGTCCCTATCAAGTATATTAATACCATCAATAGCAAAGTTGCGCTTTTCTAAGATATCCTCTCCATCTGCAATTGATCTCAGGAAATCTTCAACCTCATTGGCTGTTTTTTCAAACTTTGTTGACATCATGGAAATGTGACTTGGCAGAGTCTTACGTTTTTCTTTTATCCACTCCTATGCAATCTTCTTGTTGTATTTGTCCTTGTGCAATTCCCATATCCTTTCACATTCGCCCTTTGAGATAGTCACACTTTTAGGCCAAGGGGGAATTGAGAAGCATTTCTCGATCATGTCAAGCTTCAAACTGCAAATCAATCTGCCATCTCCTGACTGCATCTCCCGTGTCGCCGGATTGTAATGCTTGATGCAAGTGATTACAAATTCGATACTCTAGACTGTAATAGGAATGGAAGCTGCTGCGAGGAGTCCAAAGTGTCCTAGGTTTCTGATTGTAGTGTTGTCTGCGCTCTCCAAAGCATGTAGATCAAACACCGGCTTGATGTGATACAAGTTCGTCTCAGCTGTTTTAATGAAGTCATGGTAGAGAGCTGATTTGGTCTTGAAATCATTGGGAGTGTATTCCATTTTGAAAACCTTGAAGAATGACTGTAAACTTGCCTAGGTTTAGACAAGTTTTGAGAAACTATTTTTAGAATGCTGGTTTTTCTTCCTCAAATGGACAAATTTTTGGAAATTTTTTCTGATATATGGGTTTTGCTTAGAATTTCGTTGCAAGACAACCTCGATCGTCCGTTTTTTAAAATTTGAATTTAGACTGAAAAAGCAGCAAACCCTAATTTCTTCAATTTTTCACCAAAAAAGCTAGCACCGGGGTTTTGTTCATAATACAATTTGGAATGAACCCAATTGATCAGATTTGAAAAACACTGAGGGCTGATGGAAAAAGTAGCAAACCCTAGAATCTGAAATTTTCTTGAAAAAAGCTGAGATCTGGATTGTTTTTTAGAAGATCATTTCAAGAGGACCCAAATGATCAAAATTTGCAAACTCTGATGATTTCACTGACATGCAAGGAAAAAGCAGCTGCTGCAACTTGAAAAATTTCTTCAAAATTTCTTCAGAAAGATGAGTTGAAAAAGACCCAAATGGCTGAAAATTAAAACCCTTGACCTTCTCCTTCAAAAATTCAATGTTCTAGATGAAAAAAGCATGAAAAACAAAGGTTTTATGTTGCTGGTCTGAAAATTATTCTTGAAAATCAGCAACTTTGAGCTCTTGAATCTTGAAATAAAACTTCAAAGTTGCTGCTCCTCTTCAACTTGGACGCCGCTTGCAAAGAATAATGAATTTCGAATGATAAAGGCCTCTTAAATAAGCTCAAGGCTCGAAAAACCCTGCTTTCTTTTTGCTTTTATTTTCAAAACCCTAAACTTAGCTTGTTCATCGAACTTGGACATTCATCTTTCATCTTGTGATTTTGAAAATTTGAAAATTTTGACTAAGGCATGACAAGTTGGGCGCCCTTCTTGGCTAGAGGCGCCAACTTCTCCTAGACTTCACCATTTTTCTGAGTTTTTCAACTTTTCCTCAAATTTGAACCCTGCTTCGATTCAGATCTTCGGCTTCTAGATTGATCTGATGGATGAGCTGGATGATTCATCACGAAGCCTGATAGAATCTGAGAAAATCATCCTGGAGGCACTTCTGGCTAAAAACTTCGTTTGATCCTTCAAAATCATGAGTGCACATCTCCTTCTAGGGCACTGAACCTTCACAGTGTTAGCCATTTTTGTATGATTTTCAAGTTCTTCATTTCCCTTTTATCTTCTGATGAAATCTTGATTCTGGGAGCCACACTGATCAGATTGACTAACCGTCAGTTTCACTAGATAGCTTGGTTGAATCTGACGAGGTGATCTTGGACACTGCAACTGCAAATACTGTCATCTTAGGCTTCAAAATCTTGAGCGCCTTTTCTCTCCAGGGGCACCCATCTCAACCAGACTTGGCCAAATTTCTAGGTTTCTTCATTAACTTCTCTCCTTTAGATGATCTTGTCATTTTTGATGATCTGGAGCTCAGATTGGCTGATGGTTGGACTCATTGCGAAGCTAAGAGGATTCTGAGAGGGGTCTCCTGGGAGTGATTTCATTTAAAAGTTGAATCTGAGGCATCAAAAGCTTAGGCGCCCCTAGCTAGTTGGGGCGCCCAACTTCACCAGAGTTAGAATATTTTCCATGTTTTTACCTTTGCTTCTAACTTTTGATTTTTAGCTCTTGTCAAACCCTATGTTCCGCCTTTTGTATCTGACGATTGCCAACTCGGATTGGCATGTTGATGGTCTCGTTGGAAAGCCTGATCAACTTCGAGGTCACGTTGGAGGCTCGACTGGCAAATTCATTTGTTTAAGCCCTTAAAAACTTGGGTGCCTTTCTCCTTCAGGGGCGCCCATTTGCTTTAGACTTGCAATATTTTCATCTGATTTTCATCTTCAAATTTGAACCTTCATTCTATACCTTCAACTCAATCTGGATTTGTCGAAGATTAACAAGTCAGACGCTCTGACGAAGACATCCGTTGCAAAGCTGACTGAATTCTGAAGAGATTGATCCCATCTGCAAACCCTAACTGTTGAGTTAGGCCTCAAAAAGAAGGGCGCCCCTGGGGACCTAGGGCACCGAAAGTTCCCAGACTATGAAAATTTTCAATGATTTTCATGATTTTCCTTCTGTGTTCTAGTTGAAACCTCTCTGTTTGATCTCGAATTCTGGGTGATTGGATGATCTAATAATTGCACTATCGGATTCATTGCGGAGCTAGGAGGATTCTAAACAACTATGCCTAGGAGCTCAAACCCTAATTCCATCATTTGATGCCCTAAAAAGATGGGTGCCTATCTCCTCCTGGGGCGCCCATGGTTGACAGGCAGTCAAAATTCTACAGTTTTCACCTTCCTTCATTCATCATGCATTTTCATCAACTCACCTTTTATTCAGTGCTTGAGTGTTGAATCTGACACCTGGCAGCTGACTAGCCTTCATTGATGACTTCTGATGCTCCTAAAAAAGCAAAATAGACCCACTAGGGAAAAACTGATCATTTCGTTATTCTGACTACACTAGCCTGATAAAGAAGTATTTTGAGCCAATCAAAATCAGTTTGAACCCTAATGGACCAACTTTCTATTTTTAGAAAATTTTGCCAGTATCCGTTTTGAAAAAAACCCAGAAAAAGTGCAATTTTCCTAAAAAGTAGGGATGAAAAACTGAGATCTGGGTTTTGTAGACTAGGTCGCTCTGAGCAGACCCAGATCATCAGATTTTGGAAATTTCAAGATTTTACCCCTCATGCAAGACATGCACACCCAAATTTTGACCTTTTTGACGAATTTGACAGGACTTTTACTCATTTCTTCAAAATGTCTAAGTGTAACAAAAAATTTTAATTTTGGGGTACAACAAATCTTTTTTAGGTTTTTTAAAAAATATAATGCAGGGTACCGAAGGTACCTTCACTACTGCGCAATACCTTCGGACCCTATTAATGGGGGCGATACCTAAAGGTACCGCCGCCCTTTCTACGGCCTAGGCCATAGCTAGGGTGGCAGCCCTTTAGGCTGCTCCCTTTAATAAGGGGCGGTGGCAGTGTGGGTATTTCCCCTGCCCTACCCTTATTAAAAATTTTTTAAACCTTTTAAAAATCCTTTTTAATATTATGTTTTTATTTTTTTTAAACATTTTTTATAAAATAAATCCTGCCAACTGCCTTCTTCCCACCCCTGGTCGCATGGGCGACCAAAGCCTAGGCCGGGGGAGGCTAAAAGATTTTGCTTTCTTTTCAGCATAATCTAAATTTGGTGGACCTCCACATTTGGAGGTGTTTTTGCTAAATTTGGTAGAGATGTTGTTTTTGCCCAGTCCAGTTCCTCTCCGTTGGGCTTTTCAATTTTGCACCCCATCTTCTAGAGGCCATACAGTGGTCTTTTTCAGTGCAATTTTTTTTGAAATGGTGTAATTGACCATAAGAATTGTGTATTAAGAGGCTTGCTGCTTGCATCAATAAAATAGACTAGATTCATTCATAAGCAATATCTCATAGTAGCTAATAAGTATCCAACCTGCTATTATAATATTATTTTGATGAGTATTCAGCTAACTATTATAATCAAGAGAATATGTTGAGTTTAGATCTCTTATCACTTGCTTACTCTATGCTCTCACCTCACCCTCTCAAGATCTTGGTGGTCAAAAAGTGACAATTTCTCAACTCAAGCATACACAAGAATCTCGAACAAATTGTAGGATTCCTTAAAATACTAAAAAGGCATATTACAATGGTATCAAAGCCTTGATCTTGCTAACCTATGAATCATGACAAGAAATTTGAGAAAAATTTATATAACATTTTATTGGTTTTGTAAAGCAAATGCAAATGTAAATAAACAGTTGTAGAAAATTCTAAAGGCAATAATAAAAATACGAAAGGAGAGTAGAAGAGAAAGAAGAAAAGAGAAGGCTAGAAGCAAAATCACAAAAAATTACAAGGAAATCATTGAGCATGAGCCAAAGCGAGCATTCCTAAAGAGAGAAGGAAGGTCAAAATCAAAGCTAAAAGGAACAAACCAATGAGCAAGAACAAGAGAAATCCTCCATGCAAATTGAAGATAAGGATCCTTTAACATAAAAAGTATTTTAATGACCTCTAATAAGCAAAATATTTGTCTTCATGAAGTCAATGCTTGAAAAGAATTACCAATTGAATGTCAAGTTTCCATGATTGTAAAACATGTTCCAGTAATTTTTAATATTGTCCATGAAACCCCTCTCAAGCTCAGTAAAATAGTCAATTCCAAATGCATCATAGTGGCATTCTTAACTGCCACAAAATACATCTTGGACCATTCTTCAAACATACACGTATACCACTTTCCAACACCTATAGCATTGTTGAAAGCAATATAAATCACCTAGGCCCCTTTTTGGTAGCTTGTAATAGCTTGCCAAACAACTTTGATGACCCGCATATGACTTATAACAACTTGTTGGTTCTTGTAACAAACTATAACATTCCTATAAGTGCATATTCATACCACTTTTAGATTGCAGCAACCCAAGCACATTCTTAGATAAATATTTGTTGGTTCTATTGTACATCTTTTGGATGGCCTTCACAAAGCCTCTCTTCGCCTCCATGTCATTGATGGCAGGAGCTCTACTAGGCCTTTACACATACCAGTTTGGGTCCAATGCATAGGCAGCCATGTGTAAATGACTATCAAGCCTTTCCCATCTCCAATGAATGATGAGATGGATGTACTCATTGTAGAACTACATGGTGAAGCCTCTCAATCATAGACCAAGCATGCTATCAAAGCACACATATACCTTTCCCAAGGTTTGGAGATTCAAAGTCTCCATATCTTACCACCTTGAAAATTAGAGATATGATTGAGGTAATGTATTTGGCATTTGACCAAAAAATGTCGCTCTTCACCGCTTACTTCACCCTCATCTGCTACTCTTTGTTGACTTTTATGTCTTGACAATTACTTGCAACTCAATCATCCTCTCCAAGAGAATCAAGAAGAATTTGTTTCAAGTTCAACAAGTTTGATAAATTCTATCTAAGAGAAAAAGCAAAATATTGCATGGGTTGTGTGGTGATTGGAAATAAGCATTTGCACATTTCTTGCATTGGCTACAACCTATTCGATCCACTCAAATTTGTTGATGTTCTTGAATGCATTATTTGTGGCATGTACACAAGGGGTCCAATAGATATGTTTGTAGGCAACTTCAACCAACTTCCTAGCTGCACTACACACATATGTCGCATATTTCACAACTTGCATCACACTCTTAGGGACAACCTCCTCAATGGCATCTCTAGAAATCCGAAATTAGAACTTTGTGTCCATGTAGCACCCCAAACAACCAATTTCCCTAAGTATGGGCCCTTTGCATATGTGACCATGATATTGACGAGCAAATGATGTCTAAAGATTTTCCACCTACAATGGCTTACAAAATTGGAGACCATGCCTGTCAAATTTAAATGACTTGTGGTTGTGATTTTGCTTTTATTTATGATCATCCTTGCCCTTAATCTTTAAAATTGTGCATATGGCACAATCACTCTGTCTTAATTTAATTCAAGTGTATGTTGCAGGTTTGGCATGGGGGCTCGACTTTGTCTTCATAGGCTTGCCTTCCTTTCATGATTTGTGTTCTCTGAATTTAGAAGTCTTACTAGCTTTCATTTGGATTTAATTTGGCACATAAATGTATTCTCGAACTCTATTTCTTGTGCATTTGTTGATCAAATTTCTCTACTTATGGATTCCCTACTTCAAAAGCCTTAATTTATAAATCTTGGTCATAGATATTGAACCCTTCATGTGTTCATTAACTTTATGTGTACACATTACCATGCTGAAATCCTTGTTCGTGCAGTAGCTTTCCTTCAAGAATCCTTCACTTATTTTAGTTTCATCTTACCTTTAAGCATCATGACTAGAGTTTGTCAACTAGGTTCCCATCTGTGACTCACCCTTGGTCTAAATTATAGGCTTACTCTATCATGTCCCCTTTCCATGTAACTCATGTAATGGGCCAAAATGCCCATTTCCTAACTCCCGCAATTTCCATATTCCATTTTGCATATAGATCCTTCCCCTTCATCCCCAAGGGGTTGACTAAGTCCCCCAAGGGTCCTTACTGCAAAGGCACAAGAAAGCTCATGAGTTTGTGTAAGGGATCAAAGTGGCGGAGTTACCCCTCCCAGCATGCCTCCCTTCTCAAGTTTGCTTCTCTCTATGTCCCCATTGGGATGTCGAACTTCCCCCTACTACTGTACCTCCCTAACATTCTTCTCTCACTCCTCTCCTTATCGAATCTTCAGAATTCCACCTGCAACCATCCCCTATCACCAACCCTAACCCTCAAACTTCAGCATTCCCACCATTTTTCATTGTCCTTCTCCACTTAACACCATGCTCATCCGAAATTCCATTAATACATTGAATGTTGACGCAACTCCTCATGGGATTCCACCTGGCACTAACATTCATTGTAATGTGCTAGGCTATTTTTTTGTAAGTTTGACAATTGTTCAACGAAATGCCACCACTGAAGTATGTTATCTCTTTGTGTATTTTGTAAGCATTTAACAAAATACCCATAAAACAATCGAATTTGAACTGATTTATAGATAAGTTTCTTTCAATGAAATATCATCATAGATCATGAGTTTCTCAAATTTGATATATAAAATTCAACAATAGCATTACTAAAATAGCAATACTACAACCAGATATTAAATTACAGGCAAATCTGACCTCAAGGATGCTGATCAATATGAAGAAATGTTGTTGAAAGTCACTACAACTCAGATTTTTACCGATCTGCTCTTTTTTTAGTACTACATTCTTCATCAAGGCTTTTACAAATATCTCCAAAACTGCTATTACACCCCCCTGTAGTCTTGAAATGTTTCCAGTCCTGTATTCTATCTATAAACTATCAAAGTTGCTCTGAGCACTACTGTTTTTATCCCTGCAGACCTGAAATGACACTCAAGGTTGTCTTTAGCAAATGTATATGTAAATGGTGCCTAGCATACAAGTAAATATCCTTCAACATAGACTACGCTTGGCGTATAGAATTCTAGAATTCCTAGAAATGGCAACGGCCTCCCTTATAATATCCTTTCACCCTCAAGTCCCTATCTTCTAGGCAATGGTCGAGAGATCTGGTGCTGTGGCCAGATATTTTTGGATTTCAATACCCCCAAACTAGAATTGCCCTTCCCTTTTTGTCACACACCCATTATCTTCTTTCACACGCCCTTTCTTCCCTTTCACATGCCCCTCATTGCAAAGAATTCAACCATTACTCAATGTTGGCACCAGCCTTCATACATTGAATCAACATTTCATCCATTCTCATACCCCCTTATTTCTGCAATAGTTTACTTCAAATGATATGGCTAGATTTGGAGAATATGACAATCCTCAAATGCTCCTTTCAATATGACACATTACATTTGCTTGCAAACAAAATAAATCGTTAATATCCACTTATCAACAATAATCAAGAACCTCAAAATGGTATCTCAATATCCTACTGCAAATTCCCACCAAGTTATGCACACCTATGAATCTGCCATGAATGGGCTAGGAGGGTTTTCATCCCTGAAACCAATTTTTGCCTTAAGGTTTTCGTCCTAGGGCAGAAGTTAAACAATCACTCCAACTCCAAATTGAGATTTTCAAAATTAATATGCCAAGAATGATTTTTTCTTCTGAATTCTCCCCTTTATACACCTTTTCCAAAATTAATAAAATACTATGCTCCATGGGGACGCGTCCCCTGTGTTTTTATTCCGTTTCCCATACCGGGTACTAAACGGGGACGCGGGGATGGCCAGGAAACGTCCCCTAGCCGTCCCCTTTTTCCCTCCAAGTACCCGGTACTTCTAGGGGACTTTTGGCAAAAGGCAGGGGACGTAGGGTACTTCTAGAAGTACCTAAAACTTCCCAGCCGTCTCTCATCCGTACTGGGTACTTCTAGAAGTACCCTATGGCCCAGCAGCAAAAAAAACACATTTTTATAAAAAATTAAAGTTTTTTAAAATGAAAAAAAGGCATGGGCGGGCCCACAAGGGATGCCCCATGCCACTTAACCTAATTTATGCCTTATATCTGCCCTAAAATGAGAAAAAGCAACTCATTTTTACATTTGGCTTGTGAAGTGAAGGAGAGCAAAAGAAGAGCAGTTGAGTGAAGGATCGCCAGACTAGTCAGTATCATCAGACTCCAGCCTTATGTTGGGATGTTAATCCCAAAGATGCTATGCAGATTGAGGAGAATGCACATGAGGGATTGGATGGGGTTCCATTGGTTGAGGCAGATCCTTCTATTGACATGGACACTAACACTAACTTAGACTCGAGCTCTAATGGCGAGGGCGATGCTGATTTAGACCTACCTTCTGCTGATTAGGGACCTTGGACAGCGATATATTTTCTTAGTTTTATGTTTAGCATGTCATTTCATAGTTGAGACTTGGAGCCTTTGGGCATTTTGGTTATAATTATCAGACTTTTATATGATATGTGTGCACATTGATGATGAAATGCATTTGAATTTTGTTAATTTATTTGTCGATTCTCATGTGAAATCTCAATTCAAGTCTAATGATATGTATTAAGCTTATACAAATGTCTAGAATGAATGCTTTATCAATGTTATGCTATGAACATTTGAAATTTCTATATATTTTTAAAAAATTCCCTATTTTTTTATCAACCGTCCCCTACCGTCCCCTAAAAAATGACCCAAAAGTACCCCCGTACCGAAAACTCGTCCCGCCGTACCGAGAACTTCCTGTCCCCGAAACCCCGTGGAGCATAGATAAAATATTATTTTCCATAACCCTTTAATTTCCCACCTAAAGTGACTTTTTTTATTCAACTTTACTTTTCAGCCCAAAAATATGTCACTTTTGTGTCTCCTTAAAAGTTGGCACTCTCCCAATATGATGGACTTCTCCAAGAAGTGTGGAGTGCTCCCTAAATATCGGATTTGCACACAAAAAGTACCATTATACTCATCTTGTCTCCAAGATCTCTCTACCACTATTAGAATAACTTTCCAATAAAGTTGGTGCTCTCCAAAAAAGTTGAAGTTTTCACAGATGTTGGAATGGACCAAAAAAAGGGACGTTACATTCATCCTAGTACACTTCAAGCCAAGTTGTGTGGACATCCAACAAGGCATGCTATGGGGGAACCAACGAAAGCCATTAATGTAGTAGTTAGGATTTCAAACCCAAATGGGCTCCTTGCCATACTTGCTAAGGACAATTGCAAGTTGTACAAGACACTCATCCACACCTTCCAAGTCTATTTCCACATAGAAAGACACCATTGCCAGCTCGATGTGAAGGGAAACAACAATCAATGGGTACAAGAAGCTATTCCCACGTACCAGACCCAAGACGAAGACAAACTATGTGATTATTTTGACACTCTTTCTAGCAACAAACCTAATCAAAAATAGCCACAAGCATTTGTTGTTCCAACATCCAAATGTAAGAATGAAAACCCAACAATCTGAGGAGGTTGAGGGATGAAAACCCCATAAATCTTGTATTGGAGGATGAAACTCCTTCGACGGACATGGTGGGCTTACACAAAGGCCGCATTCAAGCTTTCATGGTGGACAATAATGACAACAGTGAATCTACATATTTTCCAATTAAAGGCTTGTATTGCAATCGCAATAACAATGAAAATTGAAGATTGTAATATCATATAGTCCAATTTCATCTAAGGGGTAATCAATAATGAAAGATCACCTATACTCAAGGTTTGTTAGAATCGCAATTGTCGTCTTTGAAATGTTTCAATTGTGGTAACTATGTTTTGTAAGGGCATCTTAGGCCTATTTAATAGAAATACTATTTGTAATTTATCTTTCAATGTAAGTTTGGTTTGTGATCTAAGTTTTCCATGTAAACACAAGAATGCAAAGGACATATTTTCGGTTTATTGTTATTCATGTGAATGTGGGGCAAAACTTTTGGATTTATTAGGGTTAGACAAATTAGGTTAGGGTTTTCTTATTTTAGGGTTAATTAATGAATTCAAGTTAATAAGGAGTCGGGAGATATTTTGTGTAACCTTAATATAATCTAGGGTTTATAATGTCGATTTTTCTTACATATTTCCAAGTTAATGTTGCTAGTAAATTTTGAAGCTGATTTAGAGTTTGTTGGCTGTTTTTACATATTTTCAAGTCTGTTAAAATTATTTTCCCTAAATCTAGCATGGGACATTATAGTGGTATCAAAACTAGTTATCCTATCAACCTATTCCTTTGTGAAATTGTTTGTACATATGCTAAGGGTGAAGACCTACCAACAGGCATTGTCCCAAAATACAGTAGTATGACAAAAAGGGAAAGGATCAAGAGCCTTGAGATGAAGGTAGAAAAGAAATTCACCTTGATGTTTGATATGTTGGCATAGATGCTTCACAGAATGGAAAATAATATGAACATACCCATGCAACAAGTTGTGAAGAAACCACTTTGGGAGCTAATAGCATGATACCTCTCCCAGCGACACTCGGAAAATTGTTCTTGTTTCATCAACTAGGCCTTTCCGACCTACATTCCTCCCTAGAGAAGAGATGCTTGAAAATTTTCTTGAGGCCAAAACTCAAATCCCAATTGTAGCCGACATTATAGAATGTTTCGCAGAGTGCCAAGCCCTTCCAAAGGAGACCAAAGCTGAAATCTCTGAACAACTTTATAAACTTGAATAAGTCAATTTAGAATGGCTCTAGGCCTCAACCAAAGCTATTAGCTTCTCCAAGAGATATATAGCATTTTCTAGGAAAAATGACACTCCCCACCTTCAATGGATCCAACAACAACACAGGTGGTGCATGGGTTCAAAAATTGGACACTTACTTGTCTCTTAGACCCATGACTAAGGATTGGGCCATTAAACTCACTACATTGCATTTGGATGCTACTACACACAAATGGTGGTACCATGGACTAGTCACTCAAGGTGACAACTACATCAACTCATACAATGAATTTTGTAGACTTCTAGTCGAAAAGTTTGATAGAACAAATCCTAAGGTCCACTTTTGGGAGTGAACAAATCAAGCAATTTGGATCAATAGAGAACTATGTGACAAAATTTTAGAAACTAGTTGTGATGGTGCTTGATGTTCCAAAGAAAAGGCTAACAATCCTCTTCATCAAAGGACTTATTTAATCTCTCAAAAGTTTCGTGAGAGGCTTCAAACCACCTTCTCTCCAAGGGGCAATCAAGAGCGCCTTAGCCTTGGAGACAATTATGCCAAGGAATACATTCCAAAAAAAGACCTCCGCACCCCCTCCCCGCCCCCACCACCAAGAAAATTTTCCACAAAAATGTTCAACAATCCAAGGGCCACCCTCCAAAACAAGAATTGGAGGCAAGAAATGAATTAAGAAAAATGAAACCATGTTTCTCCTACAAAGAACCTTGGCCAACCAGTCATAGGTGACTATGAAAAGGCCAAGTGCACTACATTGAGGTAGTCTCAGAGGATGAATCAAGAGCTAAAGAACCTAAGCCACCAAGCAAAGAAGAAGAACCAAAACTAGAGTTTGGAGATGAAGATAAAATAAAGGATCAAGATGAGGCTATAGGAAGCAACCTTGCCAAGCTTTTGAGGACACTAAGATAAAACCCATTTAGACTTTGAGGAGTTCTGAAGGGACAAAGAGTCACCATACTCATTGACACTAGTGCCAATTATAATTTTATAGATGAAGAGTTAGTGGTAGAAGGGATCTATAAACAAAAGACTTTGAGGGTTTTAATGTGATGATTGTTGATCGCTTCTCCATTCAATGCACCCAAAAACTCTCCCAACTGAACAAAACCCTAGGGGAGTAGACATAAAAGATGACTTTTATGTGTTCAACATTGGAAGCACAATCATGGTTTTAAAAATTCAACTGCTACATTAGTTGGGAGACATCATACAAAATTTCTAGACCATGGTATTGAAATTCCAACACAATGGAAAAGATACGATACAGCGTGGGATGACAAACGAAACACCAAGGATGGTATCAACAAAGAGGATGGAAATAAGTTTTAGACCTAGACAAGTAGATTGGGTGGTGCAGTGTTTGGTATCAATGACAAATTCTACCAAAAGCAAGGGAACACAGCCTGAGGTGATTCAAAAGATCCTAGGCAAGCATTGTAAGGTATGTAGTAGCATCCCTCATGGGGATCCAACTAACAAAGGCTTTGAGATGTTATTGAGTTGAACGAAGGCTCCAAGCCTATTATTGCCACCCCTTGTCATGTCCCCTTCTCAGTGACATCTCTCAGACGACAGGATTGGCCTATCATACGACCCTCGTAGGCCGATGGACTGGATAGAGGGTCACTTCGGAGCTTGGCTCAGCTTCAGTCAGCAGGGATTGATCAGTTGTCTTCGTTCTCGCTCAATCGGGAGACGCTTTGCAAATTGCTATTTTAGCGCTCTTGGCGAGCAGGGACCAACGCTATTTTAGCAGTTACTGCGGGCGGCATCAGGAATCACTTCAGAGTCTGTCAGCATCAGACGGATCAGTAATCGGGTTAGAAACAAAGGGAGATATTAATATTTGATCGTATTGATTAAATATTAATTAATTAACGTTTATAATATAAAGTTATAATTTAATATTATAACTTAAGTGAATTCCTTGAGGGGTGCGCCATCATGAAAAAAGGGGCCAGTTTAACATTTAAAATATGACTTAAATATTTGACAGAGAACTATGGAGAAATAAGGTAATTAAAAGTCAAATATTAATTAAAACCCTATTTTCAAGGGAATCGCACTTTTCAGTGTATTTGAGGATTTTGCATTGGGATTTGTGCATTATGTGATTATTGAGTTTGAAATTGATCAATTTTGGTCTGAGCCTGAGACTTTAGGGTTTCGTGTTCGATTGCCTTGGGGAACGAGCCATCTCCAACGGAAAGCAATTCAGAGAGTGTGCAATATCACTTGATCTATTGCCTACAGAGGTTTTCTTATTCAGAGGAAACTACAGAGCTTCAGAGGATTCACCACATCCAGTTCTTTTCAGTTATTTTCATCCAGAGATCATCATACAACTGGGCGCACCATATTCTGAGCTTCAGACAGTGATTTTGGAAGGAGCCGTACAACATTTATTACAAATTCTGACAGGCCGTACCTGCTGTCAGGGCCGTACCACTGTTCCTAGGCCGTACTCATCAGAATAAAATAAACGCCTTTATCAGAGGGTTCTAGTCTGCATCAAAGGAGGCGCCTGGATCACTGGACCACACTGTGCTTGCCAGACGGAGGGAGAAAGCAAGGAATTGACTCAGCCGTACAAATTTGTGCATCAACAACAAGCAGATTTACCAGGTTCTCTTTTACAATAAAAATCAATATTCTATCTTGCATGTTGTCAGATCATTGTTATATGGAATCATTGGATTAATAAAGGATACGCCTTCATTATTATTGTATTTTCTCAAGCAAAAATGAAGACTTAGGATTTTTATTGAATTTATTTTAAATTTCTGTCAAAGCCGTACTGTCATTAAATGCATTGAAAACACAAAAATTGCAAAAAAATCACAAAACTTCAGAAAACGTCAGAAAACCTAAAAATATCAGTCAGAGCAGTAACAGGGGGAAACCTAGGGTTTCTACACCCCTTATTGCCATCCTAGATAGCATAAGAAGGAAATTGAAAAGGCAATAAAGGAACTATTAGAAATGGGAAACATTTAGCCCAACTCAAGCCATTTTGCTTCCTTAGTGGTCCTAGTAAAAAATAAGGGTGGCACAATAAGAATGTGCATTGACTACAAGATACTAAACAAAAAGACTATCAAAAATACGTACCCAATTTCTAAGATTGATGAGCTGATATATGAACTCCAAGGAGCAATCTCTTTCTCAAAAATAAACCTCAACTTGGGCCACCATCAAACCCAAATTCGTGATTAGGATATCCATAAGACAACTTTCAAATGCCACTATGGGCACTATGAATTTTCAGTCATGTTGTTTGGCTTAACAAATGCTCCCACAACATTCTAGTCTTGCATTAACCAAGCATTCATCAAACAGTTGAGGAAATTTGTCCTCATTTCTTTGACGACATTTTCATCTACAAAAAGACATGGGAAGAGCACTTAAGGCACATAGACGAGGTGTTGAAGATTCTAGAAACCCAAACTCCTTTTGCTAAATAGTCTAAATGTAAATTTGCTATGAAAGAAATTTTATATCTAGGGCACATCATTAATGCTAACAAAGTGCAAGTAGAACTAGAAAAGATCATGACAGTTATGGACTGGCCTCTTCCCAAGACTCTAACACAACTACAGGGATTCATTGTCCTCTACAATTACTACAAAAGATTTGTCACAAGTTTCTCACAGCTCACCACTCCCTTAACAAACATAAAAAAGGAAGGAAACTTCAAGTGGATCGAAGTGGCACAACAAACTTTTGACAAGTTAAAAAGGAGGTAATGAACTCATGCCCAAGTTAGTTGTTCCTGATTTTCCCCTTCCCTTTGTTTTGGAATGTGATGCCTTTGGAGAGGGAATTGGAGCCATTCTCATGGAAAGCAAGCACCACATTGCCTTCTAGATTCGAAAACTCAAGGAGGTTGAAACAACATTCTCAATCTATAATAAAGAGATATTGGCCATCATGCATGCATTGACCAAGTTTAGGTAATACCTAGTTGGGGGCAAGTTCATGCTCAAGACGAATGACAAAGTTTGAAATATATCTTATACCAAAAGGATTTGAATGAGTGACAACAAAAATGGGTTAGCAAACTTCAAGCATTTGATTTTGATATTGAGTACATTAAGAGGAAAAGAAACATTATTGTTGACGCCTTATCTAGGAGACCAACCTTGAACACAATATCCAACATCTCCATGGATTGGAAGGCTAATATCGTACCAAAATACGAAAACCTCTGTTGCTAATGTTCTAGAAGGGAAGTTGTTGGATGACAAGTACACAGTATCCAACATACTCATCCTCTACAAGGACAAGTTTTATTTAGTACCAAAATCAAAGATGAAAGCAAAAATTCTAAGGGCAGCCCATGACTCACCTTTGGCGGGCCACCAAGGGTATTTCAAGACTTACAACCAAGTCAACGAAATTCACTCGAAAAAGACTCAAAGGTGGTGTCCTTCGTGTAAGGCCCCTTCTCAAGAGTGAGTGTCGACAGAGACGCTTAGCTTATTTAATTCTCGTAGGCTAACTGGTATGTGTTGAGGGAATATTTAACTAATTAAATTAATTTTTTTAATTTATTATTTTATGGACAACTTTGGTTTAATTAATTATTTTTATAAAAGTGAACATTTCAAATATAAAATAGAGCCCAAAAGTAAATTAAAAATTAAAAGGGTCCCTTGATGAGAAATAAAATACATTTCTTGAAAGTTCAAAAAAAGGATATAAAAGGAGACTACAAAGGAAATTTAGACATCTTTAATCATTTTTCATTTCTTATTGTGAAATTTGGACTTTGTGTTCAACTTGAAACCCTAGGATGAAAACCCTAAGGGTAATTGGCTTCAAAGAAGAAATTCTTCTTAGTCAATACAAAGGTAGATTTAGTTAGGATTCACAGTTGTGCTGAAACTAAGGATTGGAGATATTGAGCCAAATTGCAAAATTTATTTCAGATTCATGGGACTTTGCAGCTTATAAATTAATTGAGATTTGTAGGCAAATAATAAATTTATGCATATTGAGAGATTGAAAGTTGTTTGCTCATGCTAGACTAGCCACTCTATTTAAGAAAGTAATTACCCTTTTCATATTATGAGTGTTTGAATAGTATGCTAGGCACTCTTAGTCTACAGGTGGTGTAACTCCTGTAAGGGCGTGAGCAAGTATAGGAGCCGTGGGTTTTGTGGATAGGAGGCACAAGGATTGTTTAGAATGCCAATTGTACCTCATAAAGGACTCATAACAAAGGTGCACTCTCTATAAGAGTAGCAAGGGGTCGTGAGGGTTTCTAATTAGCAGTGATTGCCCCCATAATGGGATGTGACAATTTGGAGATGGAAGGATGGATGGTAGTGTTGTTTGTAATAGCAAGTTTGAAGTTTATTTAGCCAACTGCCCAATCTAGGAAGACTTCAAGATCAGCCAAGTTGGTATTCAAAGTAGTACATAAGGTCAGAAGCTTATTGCTTTCGAAACTCTAAATTTACATGAAAAATATATGCCACCCGATAAGCTTTTATATCACAAATTCTATAAAAGAGAGTTCTATTTCATGTTTAAAATAGTTAGTGTTGTCATTATCATTGTTATGTCAATTTATGCATTATAAGTATGTTAAAAATTTATGCACTATTTTTTAAATACATACCAAAACATTGTCTAAGCACAAAAAAATCAGTAACAGACTTTACACTCCAACACATTAGGAAATGTGTCATTTGCCAACAAAACAAAACAAAATAAGACACTCATTTCAAGCAGGACTATTACAACCCCTACCAATCCCTGAGGAAAAATGCAAGTCTCTATGGACATCAACATGGGCCTTCCTGAGGTCCAAGGCAAGAATTGTATATACCTAGTTGTGGACAAACTCACCAGGTATGCATACTTCTTTGCCATTTCCTTGGATTATAAGGCGCCATAGGTTGCTAAAGTGTTCTTCAATGAAGTGTTTAGGCTTCATGGACTGCCCAAGGGCATTGTGAGCAACAATGATAGTCAATTCTTTAGCTTATTTTGGAAAGAGCTTTTTCGTCTAGCAAGAACCAAACTCACACCCAAAACTTACTATCCCAAAACAGGTTAACTAAGATAGTAAATAAATGGGTAGAAGGCTATCTAAGAAACTATATAGCAAACCAATATGAGGCATGGATAAAATGACTTCACATGTCCTTAGGGATGACACCCTTAATGGCGTTATATGAGCATTAACCTAGAGGTTTTGTTGACCTTTTCTATTTTGATAGCAAGATCCCAAGGGCAACTGACCTAATCCAATAGGGCCAAGACATTTAGAATTCACTCAAAAACAATCTAGTAGGCGCAAAATCAACAAAAGTTGTATGTTGATCTCCATCGAATAGAGTGAACTTTTCAAATAGAAGAGCTAGTGTTTGTCTGACTACAACCTTACAAGCAATACTCCCTCAAAGCAAGTAGATCTAAAAATACTCAAGCCTTGTTTTTACAAGCCCTACAAGATCCTAAGGCAGGTAGGAGAGGTAGCCTATGAGTTGGAATTACTATAGGAAAGTAAAATTCATAATGTGTTCCATGTATCTTGCTTGGAGAGGGCTTTGGGAAACATATCAAACCTTCCCCAAAGCTACCTCCTTTGGACGATGAAGGCAAACTTATGAATTGCCAATGCATGGACAACCCATGAAGCTCTATTTTGCTTAATTCTTTTTCCTTATTTGGTCTTGTGCAACTATGACTCACAATAAAGTGTTTTTCTTTTTTGTTGGGTGTGTTTGTGTGTTTGTTGTGTCTGGTCCTCATACTAGAGTCTTCTGAATTCTTGCCATGCTTCTATGAAGCATGCGTCCCCAACTAGAGCCACTATTGACACTAGCAAATTTTTAGGGTTGTATTTGCATTATCCTGAAAGGTTTTATTCATTGAAACCCTAAGCCCTAAGTCTTGGCATATACTTTGTTGCTTTATCTTCTATTTTGTTGGTGACTTGCTCAGCCTATTGCCAATTTTTTAAGTTGTGTCTTTGAGGCTTTATGATCATTTGGTTGTCGGCCCCCTTGTCCTAGCAACCAACCTTGCATTTTAACTCATGCATTAAAAGCTCACTTAAGTTACCTTTATGTGTGCCCATTCAATGGTCCCTACCCTCGTTGTTGTTGGCATCTACTTGTCAAGTTTTCATTGCGTCGCGCATGTCTTTTGTATCACAAGTTCTAATTTTGCAAGCCTCTCAAAGGTACAACGATGCACTATGTTGCCATGTGTCCTTGGCGATAGTTGACTTGCACGCCAACAGTGTGCCACATTGGTTTCATGTGGTGGGTTCTTATTGGTATTGTGTGAGCTTAGTTCGTCACAATTTCCTGAAAGGATAAAAAGACAAAAGTGTGATTGCATGCTTTTATGACAAGTGGCAATGATGCAACATGGGCCCAACCTTCTTCTCCAATCTTGGCAACCATGGTGACCAATCCGCAGGATCCAAATGGAAAAGTTTTATTGCGTCATGCAATTTCTTCACATCACAGGTTCATATTTTGTAAATCTTTCCACATTGTGATAGCATACAGCCGACACATATACTCTCAATGCCACATCATGATAACCCAGCATTCCTGTTTGAAGGCCCGATGACATATATGGGGCCATCCAAGTGACTTGTAAAGTGCTTTTATAGGTGGCGATATTTCATTGGGTTATTTTCTTCTAGTTTATTGCAGCTTTGAAATGAAGGAATTTTAAATAAAAGGCGAAGTTATGATCACCATTGATCCTCCCACGTCAAGTAAACATCAATGGTCTACATTCAAAATTGAAGAATGGATCTCTACGAACACTCTGTTCACACGTATTAGCCATTACTATAGAATCGAAAAATATCTATTAAATTTCCAAGGGGTTTATTAATCAATTGCATTCATTTTTGTATCCAAGAGTGATTTGTGCAAAGAAATTGTGTGGTTCAAGTTGTTCAACATTTGCAAAGGTGACCTAGTGTTTGCAAAATATATTTCGAATTTGTGTGAATATCAGTTACTTGGATTTTGTTGTCACTCTAAGTTGTTTAGTTGTTGGAAAACCCCTAGGTATTCTTTGTTTTGGTAAACCCTAGTTAATTTCAAAACTCTAGCCGTTAAAAGAATCCTAAGATGAGTCAATCAAGCTCACAACACTCAAAAGTGAAGAGGGGATTGGAGGAGGACATCCTAGCGCAGCTCCCAAGTTCATCATAGAGGGCAAAGCATGCTCAAGGGTCGGGAATATTGTCAAATAGGCTAATTGACATAGTAGAAGGTGTGAGGGATGCAGGTATCCTTGCATAAGGGTGGGATTTCTTCAATTTTTGTTATGAGAGAAATGGTGCATCCCGACCTATATCAAATATCTAGAGTTTGAACCTTGGAAGGTGTGTGGTCCCTAATGTTTTTGTGAACATTGACTTGGTCAATGTATTGGCAGGGAGATATGATTCAGAATCTAGGGTAATTTTGAACAACAAAGATCGTGTTTTAATGAGACTTGATAGGAGATACATCTATGAGGTTTTCAACTCGAATATGGCAGCAAATGTCCCTATCAATTTCAACTCCCTATGCAAAAAATATGGGAGGGACAAACACAGTTACAAAATATTTTGGCTCCCACATCATAGAATTAAGGGTCCAAGCAAGAGCTTGGTTAAATTCTCTAGGGAAGAGGTGGAACCTTTTGATATGGATTTGTTTGAAGATTATTTTGTCAAGACCTATTATGCATTGTGCTAGGTCTTAAGAGTTGATGTAAAAACACAAATGCCAGCACATTTAATGATGATAGTTGCTGATGTGCAGCATAGAGATCTAAATAGAGAGTTTGACTATGCTACATTTATTTACAATGGTATACACAAAGAGCTAATGCACATTAAGAGTGATGACAGGATAGTTCATTTCAAGTGGTATTCTTTGCTGTCATCTTTTCTAGTATAGTGGAAGGAAAATCTAGAGTGCTCCACTGCAATTAAAATATCATGATGCTCAAGGGGTTCCACTACCAATTTAGGGACTCACATTTGGGATATGAATTGTCAGACTTCAAATTGTGTGGTATTTGAAGAATTATTTGTGGAGGTTGTCTTGAGGAATTTGGGATTCCCAACCAAAAGACCATCTGAGAAGGTAATGGATTTCCTAAAGCCAAAGGATAGAACACCTCAGACAGGAATTAATTATAATTGGGCTGATTGGTTTCTTCATTCAAATACCACAATTATTAGAGTGTAAGGTGCCCCAATGCAACCAAATATCCTGCCAGAGTAAATGTCAAGAGGTCAATTTTCTATCATCAATTTGATAGAGCAGAAGATGTTATAAGGAATTGTGCTTAAGATGCAGAGGTGAAGGCAAGGAAAAATAAATTGTGCCACTTTCTTAGAGGTGAGGAATAAAGGAAAAGGGCTAATCCTACTTACCAAGGACTGTATAAGGAGATTGAAGACCTTGTTCTATGGATTCAAACCATGTTGAACAATGCTGCCATCAAACAATGTTGAACAATGTTGCCATCAAACCATCTTAAACAATGCTGCATCCTTGTTCCAAGAGCTCCCACACTGTAATGTCCCCGAATATTTGGTTTGAGCCTTGGATATTTTTGAACAAATCCTTTTATGGCTCAATTAAATTTTATTTGGCTAGGTAGGCTTGGGAATTAATTTTCCATAATTTCTTAGTATTTTATGTGGCGCCAAAATATTTTTATGATTTTTCTCAGATGTTGAGCGGCCCTTTTTGAGGATTAAAGAGGGGAAAAATTAATAAAATAATAATATTTTAACCCATTAAGTGGTGCCCCCCAATTGGAAATTAAAAAAAAAAGAAAAGAATTCAAATTTTAAAAGTGACTTTGGGTGCCCAAAGTGAAATTGAGAGGCGGTGGCCTATTAGGGAGGGAAAAACGAATTTTAATAAAGAAAATACAAGCCTTGGTCAGCCAGCTTGAGTAGAAGGAAAATTTCATGTATAAATATAAGTTTTTGTGAGTCATTTGGGGATGATTGGACTTATTATTTTATTCCTTTTGGACTGCACTATTGAGCAGTATATTCAAGGACGAAAACCCTTGAGAATAAAGGGTGAGTTGGACAAAAACTCAATCTCATCTTGGGAAGACTTCATAACGGACGTCTACTTGTACTTCATTGGCACCATTTGAAAAAGAGGAGCAGATTGCAAATCAGATTTGGAGATCCTTCTTGGAGGCAATCCTTGGGCGTGAATTGATCATCATTGGATTGGGAATTGTCCTTGTTTGTAGCGCCACTCATTGGAGGTGGAGCAATCAGCATTGGAAGCGATTTGGTGGTCCTTGTGCTTGATTTAGTTGCAGATCTGGAGCAGCAGAGGAGCAGGCCCGATTCGCCCATCATTGGAGGTGATTTCTCTTGGTGGATTGTTGACAATTTGCCTAGGGTTTAACCCTACTCTTAAGTGCCACCTTTGGGAGAGATGTTCATGGATGTTTGTTGGCTTTTGTGGAGAATTTGACTTCATTCTTTGGAGCAGCAGACAATTCAGACCTGAGTGCATCCTTGGGACTGGATTTCCATTCTATTTTGAGGATTGAAGGCCTAGGGTTTCAGCCCTAGTTGGAGCGCAACCCTTGGAGATCTTTCCTATCATTTTCTAAGGTCATTTTGCATACTTTTTGGCATCTCTGCATAGTTGGAGTAGTTCGCCCAGCTAGGGCATATTTGGAGCAGCATTTCCTATGCATTTTGATATGTATTTTGGACCTGATTTGTAATAGCAGATTTCTGGGCATGTTTGGCATGTTTTCCCATGGTATTTGATGCATTTTCAGACTTCATATTTCTGATATATAACAGCAGACTTCTGTGGTTGTTTTTCTATCATTTGGCAACATTTTTTGTAATCACCCCAACCTCTTGGGCCAAGATTATTAACGATTGTCCAAGTTTGACAATGTGATTTGTCAAATTATTCTGATGATCTAACTTGAAAACTTTTGTATACTGACATTGCCTTTTGTGATATATATATATATATGTGTTACACGGGGACGCGTCCCCCCCTCCAAACCCTATGTCCCCGTCCCCTGTGGCGTTTCGGGGACGGGGGGATGGCAGGGGAAGTCCCCCAGGCGTCCCCCCAATTTTTGAAAACTGGGAAACGCGTCCACAAAAAGGGGGACGGCTGCAAAATAAAAGGGGATGCCTAGGCGTCCCCAAAACGGCTAGGGGACGGCTAGAAGTCCCCCAACCGTATCGGGGACGCCCAGGAGTCCCCCTTTTGTCAAATTAAAAAAATCTTTTAATTTTTGACAAATTAAATAAAAATTGCTTAATAATATTAAATATTTCATCATATATTTGTTGTACCCCAAATAAATTTTTTGGCATTCTGTGTAAATTGAGCTAAATCTTGTTAAAATGCCATGAAAGGTCTGTTTTAGGTCAAACCAATCATAGAATCTTGGTGGGTTTCTGTCAAGGAACACATGTACTAAATTCTGAAAAATTGAAAATTAGGGTTTTTCCCCTATTTTCAGGGAAATCCCCCGAAAATAGGACCTTCCCAGAAATGATCGAAAATGATTTTGATAGGCTTAAAGGGCTTCACGATCACATTGGTCAAGTCAGAATCATCAAAAGAAACGTTTTACTCTGGTGGGTCTATTTCTCTTTTTCAGGAACGAAGTTAGGAGCTCCACAGCCATTAATGGCAGATTGGCCAGTACCAGGCGCTGAAAGCTAAGCTTCAAAAGCTTCAACGATACAACCATGGCGGAAAAGGTCGAAAAAGATGCTGTTTGACGAAGGAGATTCCTGAAAACGAAAAAGGTCAAAATTTGACTAACTCTGGAGATGTTACGAAGGGGAGATTGCTCACATGTTGAAAAGGCGCCTTCTTCAAGCAGGGGCGCCCATGATCTTTGAGGGTCAAATGCAGTCAGTATGATCATCCAAAGCAGTCATTCTTGACGTTTGAGTGCTGGCTCGATAGTGAAACAAACATCCAGATCATCCGATGAATGGATCGTAAGCAGCTGCTGACAAAGCAAAAAGAGGCAGTTGAGGAATTCATCGCGAAATCCGTAACGATACAAAGTTGTGCTGTGAAAAGAGTTTTAAAGAAAGCTCTTCTTTGGACTTCCAGATGCTGACCAATGACAAAAGGCTTCCTTTGATGACCTTCTCAGCTCAAGTAAATCTCGGAAACGCAACTGCAAGCATCAATACCTGACAGAGCAGTCAATGGATAATCTGGATCAAAGTAGGCAACTTGTCAGACGAAAATAATCAAGCTAAAAGGCAAAAGCGCCCTTTTCAAGGAGGGGCACCCTCGGATAAAGGAACCCTAATTTGAGATCCAGATTTCCCGAAGACAGTCATTCCTAGCAGAACAGAGTTGGGTACCTGATGAAACGTCATGTGAAAACATCTGACTCTCCGATCAACGAGAAATCCAGTTCAAGGCACGAGAGGTCATTTCAAATAAGCTGAAGAACGAAGACTGAAAAATCACTAAGGTATTAGCAAAAAGCGCCCTTTCTTGGGAAAGGCGCCCATTCTTTTGGAGCCCTAAACTCAGTTTTTTATCATACAGTCTCCCAGACACTTCTTTCCAGTTTGGATTCAGCTCCGCAGTGAATGTGTACGTGACGTCTCAGGATCAACAGACAACGCCAGATTCAGGATCAAACAGGGGGTTTTCAGGAGAGAAAATACTAAAAACTTGCAAAAGATGAAAAGGGACGCCTAAAAGAAGTCAAAGGTCATTTGTTGACTAAAGTCAAAAGCTTTTTGAGTTAAAGTTGGCTAAAACGCTCCACGATTGGTGGAAATCACCTTTTTAACTTCAGATCAAACTCAAATCACCTTTTGAGCTTGTGTTAGGTCCCCAAATTTGTGGATCTGAAGCTCAAACATATATATTCAAGGAGATGGCGTCCATTTCATTATTTCATTACAGGTTGAAAGATAAAAACAGCCACAAAGCTCTCAAGGACGCCCATTGAAGATCTGAAGGAGGTTTTCATCCGTTCTTCATTTTTATTTGCAGATCTGAAGCAGGAAAAGATTGCCATTTTGAGGATTGGATCAGAGATAGTTTTTTGAAGATCAGATAAAACTTCCAATCCACCTTCTGTCTTTTTCCTCTCTTCTTGTCTTAGGTTTTCTTGCATTTGACAGAAAAAGCAACAGGCTACATCAGATCTGATCAACTGGGTAGATTCAGCATCATTTTCCAGAGAAACCCATCTCGACAAATTTTCCAAAATCAGCAAACTTGCTGCCCCTATTTTTGGGGGTTTTTCCGAAAAAGTTTCAGAATCCAAATTCTGAGGAACTGGGTTTGTTCAGCATTGAAGCACGAACAAAACCCATGTGCCAGATTTTTTCCGGAAAAATACTTCTCGGCAGGGCGCTATTTTTAAGGGTTTCCGAAAATCATCTGAACTAGGTCAAGCTTACAGTCAATCTTTAAGTTTTTCAGGATGCAGTACTCTCAGGTACAGTACGAGACCAAGACGGTCTTACTCCATGATTACCTGAAAATAGTTGACACAAATCTACACCACGTAAATCCAGTGGTTGATTTGGAGCAGTTAGAAGGCATGAATCAAATAACATTGCAGAATATCGAAGAATCCGGATTTGCTGCAAGCCGCATCAATTCCCATCACACTACAAAGCGTAGAGCTTGTAATCGCTTGTATCAAGCATTACAACCCTACCACCAGAGAAATCAGAGCAGCAAATGGAAGAATTGTTTGTAGTTTAAAGCCTCAGGATATCGAAAGATGTTTTGATATTCCCTCACATCCTAACAGCAAAGTCATATCATTGACGGAATGTGAGAAATCTTTTGAGACCGCCAAGGACAAATGTCAAAGGATAATGGCCGAAAAATGGCTGAAAGTGACAAAGGCAAGCTTGCCTAAGTTGTTGGGGTGAGGAGAATGTAAAGACGAGTACGCAGTGTTAATCACTCTACTCAACAGAGTCACTGGAGAAGAAGATGGTCGTCAATTCCAGCCATGGATGTACTATGTCATCGCTAAAATCATTGGCAGGAGGGAATACTATGACTGGGCCCCTTTGATCAGTGACACACTCCACCGACAAATCACTGGGTATCTGGAAGCTCATAGGTTCCACATGTGCTCCTACCTGGTATACTTGATAGCCTTCCAAGGCGATTTCAGGTTATTGAACAATGTGGGAACCTTAGGTGTGCAGAAGGTTCACGAGTATTTCACACGCCTTGAGTTTACTCAAGCGGAAAGACACTTCAAGAAGACAAGTGATCACTTCACCATGCACATAGTTCGTGAGCTTAACCATGAGATGCACGTGCGTATTTCACAGACAGCCAGAGAGGCAATGGCGGATTGGGCAGATTGGTTCATCCAATTTCCTACATTCTCCTACATACACGTGTATGGCTACATCGGCCACCCCGCCATGCTACCAAGACACCCTTCAGATAGGGTAGTTTTCATGGAGTTCCTGAGACAGTTGTCCGAGGTTCATGTCCACTTGCGCTTGAAGAGGAAGACCGCTGTTAACTTTCCCGTTGAAATGGGACTATACAGATGTGAATCCGCGGCAGATGCAAAGATGATGGGTCAAGAAACAAGGAGGTTTAACCTCAAATATCTCATTGATAGAAGATCCTATGATCCCAGAGGACTCTATGCAGCACACCTGGAGCAACACTCGTCACATAAGTCTTCTATGGAAGATTATTGGGTGAATTGTAAAGACGAGTATGAAGTGCGAAGAAGGAACTACAGCAGATTCAGACTCCCACAGATTGTTGATTTCATGTCAGCAGACATTGAGGGCCTGTCAGATGATGAAGGGGAAGTCATTCTCCCCACATTCTTCGCAGATTCAGTTGACTCCCAACCGCTCTCGAGAGTGGATTGGTATGCCAAAGAGGATACATCTATAGAAGAAAGAACGAGTAGAGTGGTTAGAAATAGCCAACTCTATCTCGACAGCAAGAAATCAAGGAAGGTGATACCTCACAGAACAGAGCCGCCACAGGTTCAGTCTACACCACCTTCCACTTCAAGAAGGAAACCTAGACAAAAGCAATGGTCCAATCCTCCCCAAGGGATGAGGATGTCAAAACCTAGAACACAGAGGACACCAGTGGAGAAAGCCACACATAGTCCTGAAATAATCACGGGTATTGCTGCCCCAGAACAAAGAGTAGAGACTGCTACCCCTGATTCAGCCGAAGTTATCACAGAGGAACCAACAGCATTAGTTGTTGAAGAACCAGTGGCTGAACCAATGGCGGAAGCAACAACAGTAGAAGCAGCAGCAGAAACGGTGCCTGTTATGGAAACAGAGCCGCCCATATCACCAGTATCACAGCGAACGCAGGTCCTCATCGACTTGGATTCGCCACCGAGAGACATTACTCCAGCACAGTCTCATACATCTAGCATTCAAGGGCCTCACGTCCCTCCTAGTGAAGTTCGCCGAGATTCTATTTGGCTCGAAGGTTTCCTGGGAAGGAAGAGGGAAAAACCCTCATATGAGCTTGACTTTACCGAATTCGACCACGTCCCACAAGACACGTCGGCGAAGAGGTTAAAGAAACAAGTTCACATAGAAAGGAATGCAGATTGTGAGATCGTTATAGAGACTGCCGCTCCACCAGTAGAGAAAAGCATACACGAGGTTCAAGTAGAGGACTACACTTTGTCTCAACTTAACCTCGGGAAGACTACACGACAGGTGGAGGCGGATCTTCTCGGAATAGCTTCGGTGAGTGCACAAGAAAGAATGGCCAAGGATGGTAAAGAAAAGGCAGCCTTAAAGGCTGAAAATCAGAAACTGAGGTCTTACATCACCAGCTTGATACATGGCACACCCAACGTCTTAGCCCTACCAGCAGGACTACTAGATCTCCCCGCCGAACAAAATCATCGGCAATTGTTAACATTCGGCAAACACTTGAGAAATCAGGTGGAAGAGTTTGTTCTCAAGGGTAGATGCGTACTGGCGAACCTATACCAGTTACGGGATAGAGCACATGAACTTCGTGTGGAGATCCAGCAGTCGGAACAAAGGATTGCAGAAAAGAGGCTTGAAGACGAAAGTACAATTGCAGATTTGCAATTAGCATATCAATCAATATACTCTGAGGAAAACAAGCAACATCTTTTTGCTTGGAAGGAACAATTGGCGTACAAGGTGAAAGCCTACGACGCTCATTCAGTAGAGTTGATTGATTACAGAAGGGTGGTTGCCACTATTATCAACTTCGCAAGAATGTTGGTAATATCTTTCCCTTGCATGGAATATCAGCGTGAGGGAGGAGAATACGTCGAGTTGGTGACTGTACAAAACCAGTTCAGGGATGTCATCCGCAGCACCTTTCTTGACGATCCAGAGGGTTGTAAGCTGGCTAAGGTAGCAGCTTTATCGACCAAGTTAGAAGAGGCAGCATCTCAATGCATTGACTTCAGAAATCAGCTCACAACGGGTGAGGTCATGCTCCGACGCCACGTCATCATCCTACGGAGCATTAACTCCCCAGAAGCTGATGAGGTCAATCAATGGATTGAGACACTGTTGATTAATGGCGAGCTATAAATGCACCAGAGAAGGACGCCATACACACTCCAAGTGGCATTCATGAGACTTGAGTTGACTTGATGCTTCTTTCCAAGTCAACTCAAGATGCTATTAAATGTAGTTGGAGTTAACTTGATGCTTCTTCCCAAGTTTAACTCCACTTTCCTTAAATCATGCATTGTCAGATCCCACTAATTAAGGATGTCTAATTGACTTCCACGATTTGTGGATCTTAGATCTCCACTAAATGTGGATGTCTATTTTGGAGGGAGACTTTACATTTAAGTTCACCTTTAGTTTGCTTTCAGTCAACTGAAGTAGTTTCCAGTTGACTCTTTGTTGACTTTCAGTTAACTGAAGTAGCTTTCCCGTTAACTGCTTGTTCCCCCTATTTAGGAATAAATCTTGCTAATTGATTGGCAAGAACTCATTGTTAACTCAAGGAGATTTTGGGGTTGCCCACTCCTTTGAGTTCTATAAATAAGAGCCTTGGGCTCATTATTTGTTGAACCTTTACTTGCTATGCAAAATTGTTGCGCCATTGTTGCCAACACTTTGAAAGCGAATATTTGTTCACTCTTGGATGAGAGTTCGTTGGATGATTGTAATTGTGCATGATTTCGTGCCTTTGCTTTCCCAACTTTTGTAGTTCGTTGATAAAGCATTGAAGAAGAATATCAGAAGGCGCTTGCATTTTGATCATCTTATTTGAGTTATGTCTACGTCCTGTGTTTAATAGCTTGTTGTCTCATTTCCCTCCTCGGATAGGAGTCCCTCCTCCTTGGATATTTGTTATTGACAGTTGTCGTTTGATGTTGTTTAATGTATTGACTTCCAAGCTATACTTCGGATAGGAGTCCCTCCTCCTTAGCAAGCTCGTTGGCCAAGGCATCGTGATTCTGTCGTTTCTAGTAAACTATTTCTTAAGCTCATACCTCGGATAGGAGTCCCTCCTTGGCAGATCTCAGATCTAGCTTACCGTGCAGAGTGTTTGCTTGTACCAACCTTATCCCGGGGTATATCCGAGAGTTCAGAGCCTCGGTCATATCCTCTGGAGACGGCGAATTCAAGTGATCCAACCATTCCATTCCCGCTCCTTTACCCTCATGCTCTGTTCATCTTGAAGGTATTGGATAGATAAAAGCTAGTTAGTCGTAGTTAAGATCTGCAGAAACCAGAGAAAAGCTTAGCTACGGCGCATTGTGTTTGTGCACCCTTGTGTCCTGCCGCTGAAGCATAAAAAGATAGGAACTTAGTTAAACATTTCCCTTCCCTACGCATTGCTCCCAGCAGAGAGGGACTTCTCCTCCTTCAATAACAAAGAAGTGTTGCAAAACATTTGAAATAGCTGAACGTTTACAATCAGCACTCCAGAGGTGCTAATTTAAACGCCAACAATATTATAAAAATAATAATTTTTAATTGCTTGTAAGTTAATTATATTATGAAATTAAATAAAATTGCGTGATAATTAATAAATAATAAATATTAAATATTATTATATTTCATTAAATAAAAAATTTGATAAAACATTTAATTTTCAAGCATAACTATTTAATATTATTGTCAAATTAAAAAAAAAATTACGAGTAATAAAATTAATTTTTAAACAAACTATTATTTAATTTAAATTTAAAATAATAAAATAATAAAATTAAATTTAAATAAGCATAACTATTTAAAATTTTAATATTATTGTAAAATTTAAATAAAAATTACTTATCAATAAAATTGGATTTTAAACAAACTATTATTTTAAAAATAATAAAATTTTAAAAAAATTACGAGTAATAAAATTAATTTTTAAACAAACTATTATTTAGTTTAAATTTAAAATAATAAAATAATAAAATAAAATTAAAATAAGCATAACTAATAAACTATTTAATATTATTGTAAAATTAAATAAAAAATTACGACTAATAAAATTGATTTTTAAACAAACTATTATTTTTAAAATAATAAAATTAAATTAAACTCAAATATAATGAAATATAAAATATTTAACTAAAACAATGTTCAATAAAATTAAAATTTAAAATACTAAATAAATTATAACATTGCGTCTTTATTTTCGCCACTCAACTGTGTTGTACCCAAACCAAATTTTTTGCTTCATCAAGGCATTTTGTATTTAAAAGTCTAAATCTTGTTAAAATGTTGTAAAACACAGTTTTGGGCAATATCAAGCATGGAGTTTTTGTCAATAGTTTGTCAGTCAAAGTCAATTTTATTGATCAGAACTGAAGTAGAGACTCAGATAAAAGCTTTTCACGATGAAGGAACATTTTACGACGACATTTCATATTGCAGACGGTCATTTCAGTGATCGAACCAGAGTTTTCAGTGATCAAATCATGGAGATTTCTTAGAGGAAAGCATAAAAGCGCAAGTATAGCCTAGGGGCGCCCAACTTGTTGAAGGTCAAGATTCTGGTTAAAGTGTTCAAGCATCCAGTCAATCTCTTCAGATTCAGTCTGGCTATCCGTCGAGCTATCCAGCTTAGCTTTCCGAGACCCACAGCTCTGGCAAACAGCGACAGAAGTTGAAAACCTTAAAGTTCCAGATGTAAGAATTTTGCTCTTTTCAGGCAAAAGCGCACCTCTAGCCTGAGGGCGCCCATCTTAAGGAGGGGGTAAATCTCGACAGTTTTGATGGCAAATACAGTCAATCCGTTCACGATTAGCCTGCTCATCCAACGAGATATCAAGCATAGTCATTCGACTCTCAGAGTTCAGGCAGCAGTCATCCAAAGATCAGCTTAAAATGGAGTTTTCATGTTTCGAAGCCCGCTTATTCCTGGCAAGTATTGTGCCGTGGGCCGCTTAAAGGACCTTCAAATGGCAAAAATTTGCGCATTGTGAAGTCTTCAATGACATCGCGAATATTTAGCCTAGCCCGCAGAACGCACTATCTTCCTCGGGCTTTTGTCAATCTGGACGCCTGTGGTCGTGAAAGCGTGATTCTTCCAAGCACGTAATTTCACGGGCGGACCAACAAATGGTTTTCAGTGTATTTTCACAGTCCAGAGGCGCCTAGCCTTTAGGCCTGTCAGATGAGCCCGTTCGCATTCGAAGTCTTCACGGCTATTGAGCGTAATCATTTTATCTTTCCAACGAGCACAGTCGTCGACCTTCGGGATTTGGCAGTCGCTCGTGCGTGCGAGGTCTTTGATATAATACTGCAAGATGAAGACATCCGAAAATGGCTAAGTCTGGGAGCGGTAATCCTAAATAAAATACGCACTAGAGTTTTCGAGGTCTTAGAAGCAGTTTTCTTGCTTCGCCACCTCCACTTCGCCACCTCCAGACACTTCTCTTGTAGGCCCTTCTGGCTGTCCGTTAAAACAGATAGTGCCTGAATCGGGTCATCCCAGCTCCAGTTATCAGTGGTCAAAGTGGGTACTTAGATGGAAGTTCGACTTTCGTCAAAATGACAAAAGTGCAACCATGAGCCAAGGGCGCTTTTACTTTTGAGGCCCTTAACACAGCTTTTAGCTGTCGTGCATACAGTCGTTGGATGCAGAATATCTCCAGTCATGCAGTGAGCTTCGTCTCATATCAGCAGGGTTCACCGTTCACCGTCGGCAGCCGTTTGAAGCATCAGATGGCAGTTTAGGAAAATGGCCAAGTCTGGAACCCGTAAAGCAATTTAATCAGGGGCGCCTAATTTTTCAAGGGGTTAAACGATGGATTTTGCAGTTATATCTCCCAGCAGACATTTCTTCCTTGTTCAGTAGGCTTTCCGATGAATTCTTCAGATAAGTCTCAGCATCACCCAGTCATCCGAAAATCAGTGTCGAAGTTGGCCAGTCGTGACAGTGCTGTCAGCTATAAAATAGGGAGTTAGTAAAAAATGAAGTATCTTGAGCAAATGGACGCC